>SJYW01013539.1:1131781-1211289 GCA_006410735.1 Raphicerus campestris
GGAAGAAATGGCAACCCACTCCAGTGTTCTTGCCTGGAGAATCCCAGGGACAGGGGAGCCTGGTGGGGTGCTGTCTATGGGGTTGCACACAGTTGGACATGACTGAAGTGACTTAGCAAGCAAGGCAGGGGGTTGGGGAGGAGAGTAGGGGGTGAGCAGGGAGGGGGGGGCTTCCCAGGTGGTACTACTCGTAAAGAACCCACCTGCCAATGCAGGAGACATAAGAGAAGTGGGTTCAATCTCTGGGTGGGGAAGATCTCTTGGAGGAGGGCATGGCAAGCTTTCTAGTAGTCTTGCCTGGAGAATCCCATGGACAGAGGAGTCTGGAGGGCTACAGCCCATAGGGCTGCAAAGAGTCGGACACGACTGAAGCAACTTGGCATGCATGCACACAGCAGGGCAGGGTATTATGCAACTGTTAAAAATGTGGGGCCCTAAATGGGAAACCTTAAAAAAAAAAATGGCTAGCTTTGCAGTCGGAAACTAAGAAAGCGCCTGGCAGAAGTGATAGGGGCATGGTCTACATTGTTCGTCAAAGTTTTTGATTGGCTCTCTTGATTTCTGTGCACGTGGACAGCGCGTGATCACCATAGACTCCTGTTATAATGAAGGCACATGACGATTTGACCTTTAATGTGATTGGTGCAACTGAAGGCACATGACGATTTGACCTTTAATGTGATTGGTGCAACTGAAGGCACATGACGATTTGACCTTTACCGTGATTGGTGCAACTATGGAAAGTCCCTCCCCCCCTGCCCCCTGCTTGCCTTTATAAGCCGGGAGCTTGCAGCAATAAAGCGGGATTCCGCAGATGGAAACCCTGTCTCCTATGACTATCTCTCGGTCGCTGGAGGAGGGCCTGGGACCCCTCAGCTTTGCTGAGGGAAGTTCCACTGCCTCTCTTTTTGCGGAGCGCCCCCCGCCAAAAATGCCATGAAAAGCTTTTGAGCACAGAAGAATCCATGTGTCCAGACACCCCGAGGTGGGAGGAAGCCTGGAAGAGTGTGAAGGAACAAAGACGAATACCTGCGGTGCCGCTAAGGTCTAACTAAGTTCAGTGGGAAGCCACTGAGGAGTTAGTTGCTGGCAGAGAGGGGCATAACCGGAATTGTGGGTGTTAAAAGGTCATTTGTTATAATGTGGAAAACAATTGGGGAAATTGTTTCAAAAAACCCACAGGTATGCCAGAAAAGCATCATGTAAAATGGTATGAGGATGATTGAAACAAACATTTTTCCTCTTTTAAAAAACTCCTTAATCAAAAATTAAAAATAGAATGAGAAGAAAGATTTTAGAAAAATTCCTTAATCTTGACCCACCATTTTCTTTTCCCTTAATAACAGGGAGAGATAATTGAGCTTCCTGCAGAAAGTATCTATGTTCTCTGTGAGACGCTGTGGCCCACGAATATTAGAGGCATCGTGCAAGGGTGATAGGGCCTGGGAGGGATGTGGTCTTACAAAATGTATGAGGGGTGGGAGGTGAAAGTGAGTTATCGACCTCCATCAGCCGCTGCATCTCCACCAGGTGATAAGCTATCAGAAATAGCTTCCTGTTGATGTTACAGATGTTATAGCTTCATTTATCACTGTCTGATCTCCTCTTGAGTCCTGCCTTTAAAGGTGTCAGCTCAAAGCAGAGTGAGGAGGACCATATCACTTGGAGCTCAGCACATAGGGGCTTAGAGATGGACTTCCCAAGGAGCTCTAGCAGAAATCCACTGACCAGGACCTCTGGGAAGGAACAGGCTAAGGGCTTTTGTGAGAAAATCATTTCATCTTCAGCAAGTGTTTGCATGTAGTTAGGTAGTGAGGTGTGGGCAAACTCTACGTACGTATAAGGAACAGAATGCTTAAATGCATTCACTCACTTCCATATGCCATAAACACTCACTGCTTGAACACCTCCTGGGAGCAGGCAGATTTCTGGTGACCGGGGACACGGTAGAGTTGATGCTGGGTGGCCTCAGCCTGGAGCTTCTTGAAGCAGGGCTTCAATTTCTGGCCAGAGATTGAGGCTGGGCAACAGCAGGAAGTGTGCTGAATTTAAAAAACTCCTTAATCAAAAAATAAAAATAGAATGAGAAGAAAGATTTCAGAAAAATTCCTTAATCTTAACCCACCATTTTCTTTTCCCTTAATAACGGGGAGAGAGAATTGAAGTCCACCAGAGTCAGAGGCCAGTGGCAAGGCCCTGGCCCATCAAGCTGTGTGGAAATGAATGTCCATGTAGAGACAGCAAGTAGTGAGACAAATAAATTGTTTGTCTGAGGAAACAATGGTATGAGTACGTGTGGATAGACTCAAGAGCAGGCTCAACGGGAGAGTCGCATCATCATGGCAATTGGATCACTTTTCATGGGACATTTCTTCCGGGTTTCTTTTGACCAGTCATCTTGCTTTGCTGGTTCTGAGTCCATATTTGGTTTATCTGAAGGTCCTCCCACGTGTGCACACACATCTCATAGCCAAGGTGGATTCTAGCAAAGAGGCCTGACATCACTTACAACATCACTTACTAAGAGATGACACTCCCTCCCTTTTAGACCTCCAAGTAGCCTCTCTGCGCATGTGTAGTCAGGGAGTTCTCTTTAACTTTGAGAATGAGTAATACGTTATCTATATCTTTTATCTAGGCAGGGTCCAGCCTCCTTCATCATCCTGCATTTATGGAGTTTCTGCCTTTATGGAATTTCTGTCCACGGGAGAAACTGTTCAGCCTGGGGCCCATCTGTCTCCTGCCTCTGAGTCATACATAGACCCTGGATTTAGAGCAGAGTCATAGATGACCTAATCAAAACTCCTTGCAAATGCGTATGAAAAAAATGTAGTCCAGAGAGGGCAAAGGCCTCTGATCTCCAAGTCACCGATGTCCAAATCAAGTAGACTTTCTACTGTTACAAGACTATCCCAGTGAGAGTACACACACAGAAGATTACATCGTGTCGTGTTCAAAGACCCTTAGGAGAAGGCAATGGCATCCCACTCCTTGCCTGGAAAAATCCCATGGATGGAGGAGCCTTGTAGGCTGCAGTCAATGAGGTCACTAGATGTCGGACACTATTGAGCGACTTCACTTTCACGCTTTGGAGAAAGAAATGGCAACGCTCTCCAGTGTTCTTGCCTGGAGAATCCCAGGGATGGGGGAGCCTATGGGCTGCGTCTATGGGGTTGCACAGAGTCGGACATGACTGAAGCGACTTAGCAGCAGCAGCAGCAGCAAAGACCCTTAACTACATTTTTAAAAATATATTTTATTTATGTGCTTATGGTTGCACTGGATCTTCACTGCTGCTCGCAGGCTTTCTCCAGCCCTGGCAAGTGGGGTGTACTTCTTGTCGTGGTGGCCTCTCTTCTTCCGGAGCACAGGCTCCAGCTGCGTGGGCTTCCAAAGCTGCTGCACGTGGCCCCAGTAGTTGTGACACATGGACTTAGCTGCTCCACAGCATGTGGAATCTTCCTGGACCAAGGATGGAAGCCACATCCCCTGCACTGACAGGGATGACAGCTACACATCCAGGGATGCTCGGCTACATGGTACTATGAGCCTTGGAGTGGCATCATCGAAGGTTCTGGTCCAAGAACGATCCACATAGAAGAGCAGAGCAGAGTGAATCCTGCACAGCCCTGGATGCTGACATATCTATTCCAGGTTCAGATAAAAGAGAAAACAACATAGTGAGTCAAAAATCTTGGCTTGATTCCCGTAGGTTAACTGTAGCTAGAATTAAGTAGCAGGAGATCCTGGCACTCAGGAGCAGAGAGCTGTTTGTTGACAGTGTAAGGATGAACCTGAAGGGTGTGGAAAAGCCAGTTAGGAAGTTACTCTGTAAAGCTTCCAGCATGCCCATGCATTCCTAAACTTTTGAGTAAGAATGTTGCTTCCTACGGCTTCCCTGGTGGCTGCCTAGGTTGGGAAGATTCCCTGGAGAAGGAAATGGCAACCTCCTCCAGTGTTCTTGCTTGAGAAATCTCATGGACAGAGGAGCCTGGTAGCTACAGTCCATGGAGTCACAAAAGAATCAGACACAACTTAGTGATTAAACAAAAATAATTCTTAACATAGCTATGAAAGAAAAGAAAACTGTAGCTACAGACAAATTTCCACAGTGAACTGATAACACATGGCAGATGCGAAAACACCGAGCAGGGCTCAGCCCGAGAGGTGGACTTTTAACTTTAAAGAATAAAAACGTAAATATTAATAGCTGCTATATGTTGTTTACCAGGGGGCTTCCCCAGTTGCTCAGTAGGTGAAGAATCCTCCTGCAATGCAGGACAAACAGGAGGTGTGGGGTTGATCCCTGGGTTGGGAAGATCCTCTGGAGGAGGAAATGGCAGCCCACTCCAGTGTTCTTGCCTGGAGAATACCCTGGACAGAGGAGCTTGGCAGGCGACAGTCCATGGGGTCACAAAGAATCGGATACAACTGAGCATGATGAGCTGTTTACCAGAGAAAAAGAGCATCTGTTAAGTACTTTGCCTATGTATTTGTATTAACTTTAAAAAACCTTATGAAATTAAAAAAAATTAAACATTTGTTATTAACCTGTGAAAAAACTGAGACTCAGAGAGGTTAAGTAACTTTTCCCAAGTCACTGAGCCAGTTTTCAAATCTGAATTTATCTGACTCAGGAGCCCTTATTCCACACTGCTTAACTTGTCCAGAGCAGGGAGCTGACATCACAGAGGCCTGCACAGTTCTCCTTTCTTTGTTTTACATCAGGGTCATTTTATCCTCCTCCTGTTCTTCAGTACTCAGTTGAGGTCTTGGAGGTTTAGCCTGAGACCCCACATCCAAAGCCTGCAGTCAACCGTCCTTCCCTTGCTGGCACTGTTTGTCTTACAAACTGCCCCAGCCGTCTCAGGTTGGCCCCATTCAGCGTTTAATGGCAAAATGCTTAAAATCATCCTTATCAGTCACCTACATCCCATACACACACTCTTAAATAACCTATGGCCACGGCATACACAGTTTTGGAGGTGAAGCAAGTGGGAAGAGACCTTTGCCAATTTGTAGAGACCCATTTCTTCATTTCGTAAAGGAATAACATGAGCTTGTTGGTGGGAAAGTGATTGGTCCGAGTTCATACAAGCAAATGAGTGCCAGAGCTGGGCCTTGAACCCAGGCCTCCTGACTCTTCCTGCAGTGCCCTTTCCACTCCACCAGGCCACGCGTGTATTCGTGGTATTTAAATTTGTGTTCACACGGAGGGAAAGAGACTACGACTCTCCACAGATATAAACTGCATGGAGCAGAAGGGCAGAGCTCTGCCAAGAGAGATAGGAGGTGTTATCTGTTGCTTCACCCAGCTTTTCTCAACCGAGCTAGATCATTATCTTTGAGTAGCATGTCCCCGCCCCGTTGGAAATGATGAAACATTGGTGACTGACCTCCACTGACTGACAAGCTTCTGGGTGGGGCTGGGAGGTGGTGAGGGGGGTGGTGAGGGAGATGTTTCCATCAGGACACCGCTGAAACACAGGCTGGGACCAGACCTTTCTCATGGTCCTGGGGGTAAGTATTGTCTTGGCAGTAGGATTTAAAATTAGTTTAAGGGGTGTGTGTCTGTTTGTGAATATAAATGTACTCAAATTTCATAGCGGATTCTTTGTTTACATGCTAGGATGCCAGGGTGTAGAGTTCAATTGCCGTCCTCTTGGAGTGAGCTTAAGATTTGGCACTGTGCACTTCACAGACCTCAGTGTCTCTCTCTTTTTGACCACACCTGGAGGCATGTGGGATCTTAGTTCGCCAGCCAGGGATTGAACCTGTGTATTGGAAGCATGGAGTCTTAACTGCTGGATCACCAGGGAAGTCCCTGGACATTAATTAGCCTCTTGCTCCTGAGACCTGAGATCTGTTGGCAATAGCAGCAGCAGCCTTCAGGGCTCCAGCTGGAAGGTGATTTTGGAGGCAGACAGAACCAGATCCAAAGAACTTTGCAGAATGTTTATAAGCCTCAATTTCCTCATCTACAAAATGAGTATAAAACCATCCATGATATAGTATTGCTATGAGGATCACAGACAATGGACATTTAGTGCCCAGTCTGGTGCTCCAGCAATAGTAGCTATAAATTAATTACTCTTTTCAAGTCACCTGTGAACCAGATCACAGAGAATACACCGCCACGTGAGTTTTTCCCTTAAGACTCATTCTGAGCTACAAAGAACTGGGATGTTTTGAGGGAAACAAACCAGTCTGGCAGTTTAAAAATGTTATAAAATGAGAAAGAGAAAATGTATGCTGTCAAAGAAAAAAGCCATGCAAACATCCAGACCAGGAAAAGCCATGCAAACATCCAGGCAAAGAAAAGCCAGCAACAATGACAGCAAAATACAATAGTTGACCCTTATATAGAGATTCCTGTGTCCTAGGAACTGCTTTAAGAGCATCATGTAGATTAATCCATTCAATCTTCACAACAACTCTGAAAATATAGTGCTATTCATAGTTTCTCTTCACGGTTGAGGAAACTGAGGCACAAAGGTGTTGAGCGATTTGACTGAAGTTGGTGACAGCTCTCCTAGAGAACTTCAGCACAGAAGAGTGTTTTTAGAGCAGGCCTCTCTGCATCGTCTCTGCAGCCCGAGGAGCTCAGGAGTGTAGACTAGGCACTCAAGGAGGACGTGGTAATTGGGATCCTGCTCTTGTTGCTTGTATGGGCCTTGTTGTGTGGGCTTCAGCAACCCTACCCAGTACAATGCCTTGAGTAGGGTCAGCTGCATAATCGGCAGAGCCTAGTGCAAATAAACATCTGGGGTCGCTCTTTTTAAAATTATTAAGAATTTAAAGATGGCAACAGCAGAGCACTCGGCCCATCATGGGGCCCTTCTGAGCATGAGGTCCTGTTGAACCGAATAGGAGGTAAGCCCATGGCCCTGAGACCCAACAGTGAGGCAGGAACAGTGCTCGAAGCTTCTCTGGTCTCACTTATTCCTCTTGACAAATCCTGTGAGACAGGCCTTTGGCTTTCTGATTAATGGAGGAGGGCAATTAGGCTCAGGGACATTAAGTGCCCCACTCCCCACTAAACAGTATTTATTACATGGAAACAGATTGAATTGCAATGTGTACAGAATGTTGTTAATACAAAGTGCTTTCCCCCATACATTGCCTCTAAAATTTAGAGTCTAAATATTGTGCCGGGAATCGCGGAGCTGAGTATGGACTAGACCCGATTCCAGCCACTAAAGTGCTCACAAACTGAGCATAACCTGTAGAAGGTGTTTAGTTTCTTTAAAATCTAGTCGGTCGATTCTATAAAATTTTGTTGGCTGGCCCCTCCAATTTACTTGGAGCTTTGCAGAACTAGCAAAATGACTTCTGAATATTGCTTAAGTTGTTTGCAATTGTCTTGCTGATTTAATCTTGGCACTAAGTTGCAGTCATCTCAAGTAATTGTTTGTAAAAATTACTAATCAGAAATTTAGGATGATTTGTTTCTTCCTAAAAATTGGAAGTGCCTGCACCTGTAAAGCCATGTGAATGGAGATGTGGCTTAGCTGATTGAGACTCATAATTGCTATTTCTTGTGAATTTGACTCTTACCATCTATGTCACTTTAATGGAATTCTAAAACAATAAAATGTCAGAACTAAATCTGTTTAACTGATCCCCTTTAGTTTCTAGACAGAGAAACCGAGGCTCAGAGAGAGGAAGCAAGGTGTCCAAGGTAGCGGAGTCTGGAAAGTGGAGCTACAGTGTTGACCTGGTTTTCTATTTCATATTCCAGATGTGTCCTAGCTCCATGGGGTGCGGTCCCTGCCATGGTGGCCAGAGCTGAAGCCAATCTAGGGACGATTTCTCTGATACGCAGGACAGAGGTAACACCCTAATTCTGTTATCGTCTTCTTCGCGGTGTTTGTCAGGTCCTGTTTCCTCCCTTTCACAGTGCTTTGACCTTCTCTGTTCCCTGGTGCCTGGACATGGGGACACTCGTAGGACCAAGGATCTCCCAGGGCCATATAGCTTTGTTAACTGGATTGCTTATACCTCCCATCTGAAGATCATGAGTGAGGGCCCTGTGGAAATGGGTGCATTTAGATAGGTAAGCCAACTTATAGGGATCGAACCCTCTTTCTGGTCTAAGGATCACCCCCTGTTGTATACCTCTATATGCCAAGCACTTGACTAAGTTTCTTAAATACTGCGTGTAGTGTGGTGAAGGCTCTGGCCTCAAACAGCCTGGGTTTGAATTCTTTCCCCTCTATGGGGAATTAAAACCTGGTTCTCTCCTATGCAAAAGGGGGCAGCCATAGGAGCTACTTCATAATGTTCTTATTTTGAGGGTTAAACAAGATAATTTATTCAAAACGTTTTGCATGATGCTGGCATATAGGAAGCACACAACCTGAGTTAAAAAGTGAAACAAATGGCATCCTCATTTTCCCCACAAAATTCTGGGACCAGAAGACAGAAAGCAAGTCAGAGTTAGGAAGGCCAGAGCTGGGATCCCCAGCCCAGCTCACCTGACCACTGAGTCCCTATTTCTCACCCTTTTCCTGCCCTTGCTTGTGAGCTTGCTGGGCAGCTTACCCAGCTTTCCCCCATATCTTCTTATTCCCATGTGGTCAATGTACAGTGAACTTTGTTGCAGACAAGCAATTCCATGAAAGCTGTCCTCTACAGCCAGAGCTGGCAGATAGCTTTAGCTGGAGGGCTGTGCTCTCCATTCTCCACCCATCCATCCATCTCAGCTGCTCTTCTGTGAAAATTCTATTGCATGGGCATCTCTTTTTCTTCTAAAACATTACACCTTACACACATCTTCTGACAGTTCATCATGCCTCATCGTGGCATTTCTTGTGCTTTTTGATTTTTTTTTAACACCTTAATGTCTTGATTTTCCAAGTACAACATGAGCTCTTAGAAGTTCAGATAGCAATCTCCCCTTTTCATGTCCAAGGATATTTCATCCAGGACCATACACAGACCACTCAATAAATATTTGATTCATTGAAATTCAGACATTTAGCTTACTATCTCAATGCTCTATTAACATGGTGAGATAGAATTTAGATGTAAATAAAATGTTTATGTAGAGAAACTTGCTCTTGTGCTAATTTCAGCTACTCAGAATTTCTGGGCTTGTTTTCATACTCTTAAAATACTTTTTTTTCCTGATTGAAAAAAATCATCCACAACATTTCAGCACCTAACTTTTAATATTTAGGTATCTTTTCTTCCATTTCCCCGTTTTGAAGAAAGCATATTTAAACAGACTCCCCAATTTAATTTCCATAAATGTATGTTCATGAGAAAATTTATAGTTAATATGCAAAATTATTGTCAATGAATTATTCTGGATTTGATGAACAGAATCATGTGAATTGAGGGGTAAAGGTTATTGCTAAACTAACAGACAGTTTTTTTTAATGATCTAGAGTTTTCTCTTTAAAATATTTATTCTTTTTATATTCACTTTTTTATAGAGTTGTAATCATATTGCATACTGTATACTACATATATACAATAAAGTACAAGCTAAATATAACTGTCTTGTAATTTTTCACTGAAGGCTCTTTCCTTAGATTAATTTTTCCTAAACATAATTTAACAATTATGTTAAATTAAAAAGTAGTCTACACTACTTTTTAAAAATGGTTTGTCTGGAACCCACCTTGTTACAATTCCTTTTCAAATATGTTCCAAGCTTTCTGGATTGTTATTATTTTTTCCTAATAAATTTTTGAATAATTTTGAGGTTTAAAAAACTCTCACTCTAATTTTGATTGGAGTTATTTTGGACCAATAAATCAATTTTGAAGCAATTTTTTTAGTCTTCTAACTTCCCAATCTGAAACATCAGATGTCTTTCTACTAGTTTAAGTCTTTTAGGTTTCTCAGTAAATTTCTAGAATTTTCTATAAAACAACTTTCTTATAATTAAAATTATTCTTAGCTATATCTGTTGTGATGGTTGATAAGGCTCCTTGTTCCCCTTGCCCCCAATTCTATTTTCTATTATAGAAAAATAGAAAGAATGGCTGGTAATTTTAGAATATTTGTCATGCCCTTAGGACTTTCCTGAGCAGTCTCGTTAATTTCACTAGTTTTTCAATTGATTCTTTTGGGGTTCCTAGGTATAAAATCACATCTTTTGCAAATAAGAATAAACTTGACTTTTCCTTGCTGCATTTCTTTTGTGCATAAGTTATTAGCTGAGGCTCCAGCATCAGCCTGTCTGGGCACAAAGCCTCATTAACCCTGCTCATTATCTTGGCCAACTTATTTAACTCCTCTGTGTCTGAGTTCTGCCCTCCGTACAATGGAAGTAATAATAATAGCACCTACCTCCTGGGTAGTTGTGAGAATTAGATGAGTAGACATATGTAAAAGTGTCAGCCACAGACAGCCTGCTCAGTAAATATTCAATATTATTTCTATAGATTGGAGGAACTTCCAGGAATTTCTAGGATTAATTTTTTAAAATGGTTACAACAGACATCTTCATTCTCAAATAATGGCTAAAATATTTTACCATATGGTAAGATGTTGATTGCTGGTACAGAAGGGGATATTCTTTATTAGAGTAAGAAGCAATCCTCACATTTTACTTTTAATAACTTAAGAAATAAAGAAATGAGGGATAGTTAGGGAGTTTGGGATGAGCAAGTACACAGTGCTATATTTTAAATGGATGAAAAACAGGGCCTACTGTATAGCACAGAGAGCTTTGCTTAGTGTCATGTGGCAGCCTGAATGGAAAGGAGTTTGAGAGACAATAGATGTATATGTATATGTATGACTGAGTACCTTTGCTGTCCACCTGAAACTATCATAATATTGTTAATTGGCTATACTCCAATACAATTTAAAACATTTAATTAAAAAATAGTAATAATGAGTATTCAATTTTATCAAATGTTTTCAGGATTTTACTGCGATCATAGTTTAATTTTTTTTATCTATCNACATTACACCTTACACACATCTTCTGACAGTTCATCATGCCTCATCGTGGCATTTCTTGTGCTTTTTGATTTTTTTTTAACACCTTAATGTCTTGATTTTCCAAGTACAACATGAGCTCTTAGAAGTTCAGATAGCAATCTCCCCTTTTCATGTCCAAGGATATTTCATCCAGGACCATACACAGACCACTCAATAAATATTTGATTCATTGAAATTCAGACATTTAGCTTACTATCTCAATGCTCTATTAACATGGTGAGATAGAATTTAGATGTAAATAAAATGTTTATGTAGAGAAACTTGCTCTTGTGCTAATTTCAGCTACTCAGAATTTCTGGGCTTGTTTTCATACTCTTAAAATACTTTTTTTTCCTGATTGAAAAAAATCATCCACAACATTTCAGCACCTAACTTTTAATATTTAGGTATCTTTTCTTCCATTTCCCCGTTTTGAAGAAAGCATATTTAAACAGACTCCCCAATTTAATTTCCATAAATGTATGTTCATGAGAAAATTTATAGTTAATATGCAAAATTATTGTCAATGAATTATTCTGGATTTGATGAACAGAATCATGTGAATTGAGGGGTAAAGGTTATTGCTAAACTAACAGACAGTTTTTTTTAATGATCTAGAGTTTTCTCTTTAAAATATTTATTCTTTTTATATTCACTTTTTTATAGAGTTGTAATCATATTGCATACTGTATACTACATATATACAATAAAGTACAAGCTAAATATAACTGTCTTGTAATTTTTCACTGAAGGCTCTTTCCTTAGATTAATTTTTCCTAAACATAATTTAACAATTATGTTAAATTAAAAAGTAGTCTACACTACTTTTTAAAAATGGTTTGTCTGGAACCCACCTTGTTACAATTCCTTTTCAAATATGTTCCAAGCTTTCTGGATTGTTATTATTTTTTCCTAATAAATTTTTGAATAATTTTGAGGTTTAAAAAACTCTCACTCTAATTTTGATTGGAGTTATTTTGGACCAATAAATCAATTTTGAAGCAATTTTTTTAGTCTTCTAACTTCCCAATCTGAAACATCAGATGTCTTTCTACTAGTTTAAGTCTTTTAGGTTTCTCAGTAAATTTCTAGAATTTTCTATAAAACAACTTTCTTATAATTAAAATTATTCTTAGCTATATCTGTTGTGATGGTTGATAAGGCTCCTTGTTCCCCTTGCCCCCAATTCTATTTTCTATTATAGAAAAATAGAAAGAATGGCTGGTAATTTTAGAATATTTGTCATGCCCTTAGGACTTTCCTGAGCAGTCTCGTTAATTTCACTAGTTTTTCAATTGATTCTTTTGGGGTTCCTAGGTATAAAATCACATCTTTTGCAAATAAGAATAAACTTGACTTTTCCTTGCTGCATTTCTTTTGTGCATAAGTTATTAGCTGAGGCTCCAGCATCAGCCTGTCTGGGCACAAAGCCTCATTAACCCTGCTCATTATCTTGGCCAACTTATTTAACTCCTCTGTGTCTGAGTTCTGCCCTCCGTACAATGGAAGTAATAATAATAGCACCTACCTCCTGGGTAGTTGTGAGAATTAGATGAGTAGACATATGTAAAAGTGTCAGCCACAGACAGCCTGCTCAGTAAATATTCAATATTATTTCTATAGATTGGAGGAACTTCCAGGAATTTCTAGGATTAATTTTTTAAAATGGTTACAACAGACATCTTCATTCTCAAATAATGGCTAAAATATTTTACCATATGGTAAGATGTTGATTGCTGGTACAGAAGGGGATATTCTTTATTAGAGTAAGAAGCAATCCTCACATTTTACTTTTAATAACTTAAGAAATAAAGAAATGAGGGATAGTTAGGGAGTTTGGGATGAGCAAGTACACAGTGCTATATTTTAAATGGATGAAAAACAGGGCCTACTGTATAGCACAGAGAGCTTTGCTTAGTGTCATGTGGCAGCCTGAATGGAAAGGAGTTTGAGAGACAATAGATGTATATGTATATGTATGACTGAGTACCTTTGCTGTCCACCTGAAACTATCATAATATTGTTAATTGGCTATACTCCAATACAATTTAAAACATTTAATTAAAAAATAGTAATAATGAGTATTCAATTTTATCAAATGTTTTCAGGATTTTACTGCGATCATAGTTTAATTTTTTTTATCTATCTATGTATTTATAGTATATAAAAGGCAGCTCCTTAAATGATCGAGGCTTAGACTTTTGAGTCAGATGAGCTTGAATTAAAAAGACTCTTCCAGTGGGGGCACAAGGGCAAATTGTTCACTTCTTGGACAACCTCAGTGTCCTCATTTAGGAAATGGTGATGATGTCTGTTCTTCACTCAACCTTAGTTTTCATTATTGTAATAATCTCCTGAATATCCCTGGAATAATTTAAAAATTTTTAAAGTTTTTATTGGAGTATAGTTTGTTTACAATATTGTGTTAATTTCAGCTGTACCGCAAAGAGAATCAATTACACATACTCATGTGTGTGCCTGCCCAGTCGCTTCAGTCCTGTCCAACTCTTCGTGACCCTATAGACTGTTTCCCACCAGGCTCCTCTGTCCGTGGGATTCTCCAAGAACACTGGAGTGGGTTTCCATGCCCTTCTCTAGGGGAAGGCTAGAGACTCAGGGATCAAGCCCGCATCTCCTGCAGCTTCTGCACTGGCAGATGGTTTCTTTACCACTGTACCCCATACACACACTACTTTATACAAAAGAAATAACTAATAAGAATCTACTGTATAGCACAGGAACACTTCTCAGTACTCTGTAATGACTTATATAGGAAAAGAAAATAAAAAAGAGTGGATATATGTATATGTGTGGGGCTTCCCCAGTGGCTCAGTGTTAGAGAAACTGCCTGCAATGCAGGAACGGCAGGAGATGTGGGTTCAGTCCCTGGGTCAGGAAGATCCCCTGGAGGAGGGCATGGCAACCCACTCCAGTATTCTTGCCTGGAGAATCCCATGGATGGAGGAACCTGGTGGGTTATGGTCCACGGGTTCACAAAGAGTTGGACATGACTGGGTGACTGAGCACACAGCACCAAGTGGTATATGTCTATCCCAATCTCTCAGGTTATCTCTCCCTACCCTCCCTCTCATAACCATACGTCTGCTTTCTATATCTGTGACTGTTTCTGTTTTGTAAATAAGTTCATTTGTACCATTTTTTTTTTAGATTCCATGTATAAGCAGTATCTCTGTGTGACTCACTTCACTCAGTATGATAATTGCAGGTCCATCCATGTTGGGGCAAATGGCATTGTTTCCTTCTCTTTTACGGCCAAAGGCTTCCCTGGTGGTCCAGAGGGTAAAGCATCTGCCCACAGTGCAGGATCCCTGGGTCGGGAAGATCCCCTGGAGAAGGACATGGCAACCCCACTCCAGTATTCCTGCCTGGGGAATCCCATGGACCAAGGAGCCTGGTGGGTATATATATAGTCCATGGGGTCACAGAGACTCGGACACGACTGAGTGACTTCAATATTCCGTTGTATACATGCACCACGTTTTCTTTATGCATTCCTCTGTGGACGGTCAGCAGACACAGGTTGCTTCCATGCTTGGCTATTGCAAATAGTGCTGTGGTGAGCATTAGGGTGTATGTATCTTTTCAAATTATGGTCCTCTCTGGATGTATGCCCAGGAGTGGGATTGCTGGATCATGTGGTAGCTCTATTTTTAGTATTTTAAGAAACTTCCACACTGTTCTCCATAGTGGTTGTACCAATTTACATTCCCACTAACAGTGCAGGAGGGTTTCCTTTTCTCCACACTTTCCCATCATGTATTGATTGTAGATTTTTTTGATGATGGCCATTCTGACCTGTGCGGGGTGACAGCTTATTATAGTTTTGATCTGCATTTCTCTTAATGATGCTGAGTATCTTCTCATGAACTTTTTTGGCCATCTGGATGTCTTGTCTGGAGAAATGTCTATTTAGAACTTGTGCTCACCTTTTATATTGAGGGTTTGTTTGTTTGTTTGTTTTTGGTATTGAGTTGCATGAGTTGTTTGTGTATTTTTGGAGATATATCTGTTGTGAGTCACTTCATTTGCAAACATTTTCTCCCATTCTGAGGGTTGGTTTTTCATTTTATGATTTCCTTTGCTGTGCAAAGCTAAGTTTGACCAGGTCCCACTTGTTTATTTTTGTTTTTATTTTCATATGCCTATGTTTTTCTCTAAAAGTTTTATAGTATCAGAACTTACAATTAGGTTTTTAATTCATTTTGAGTTTATTTTTGTGTATGGTGTTAGGAAGTGTTCTAATTTCATTATTTTACATGATGTAACTGTCCAGTTTTCCCAGCACCACTTATTGAAGAGACTGTCTTTTTCCATCATATACTCTTGTCTCCTCCATCATAGATTAGCTGACCATATGTGTGTGGGTTTGTCTCTGGACTTCCTATCCTGTTCCATTGATTTTTATGTCTGTTTTTGTGACAGTACCTGTCTTGATTACTGTGAAAGTCACTCAGTCCTGTCCTACTCTTTGCGACCCCATGGACTATACAGCTTATGGAATTCTCTAGGCCAGAATATTGGAATAGGTAGCCTTTCTCTTCTCTAGGGTATCTTTCCAACCTAGGGATCAAACCCAGGTCTCCTGCGTTGCAGGCAGAGTCTTTACCAGCTGAGCCACCAGGGAAACCCTAAGAATACTGAAGTGGGTAGCCTATCCCTTCTCCAGTGGATCTTCCCAACTCAGGAATCGAACTGGGGTCTCCTGCATTGCAGGCAGATTCTTTACCAACTGAACTATCAGGGAAGACACCTGATTACTGTAGATTTGTAGTAGAGTCTGAAGTTAGGGAGCCTGATTTCCCTGTAGTAACTTTTAAAAAGTTATTTAATTAATTTATTTTAATTGGAGGCTAACTACTTTACAATATTGTAGTGTTTTTTGCCATACGTTGACATGACTCAGACATGGGTGAACATGTGTCCCCCATCCTGAACTCCCTTCCCACCTCCCTCCCCATCTCATCCCTCAGGGTTCTCCCAGTGCATTGGTTTTGAGTGCCCTGTTTCATGCATCGAACTTGGACTGGTGATATATTTCACATATGGTAATATACATGTTCCAATGCTATTCTCTCAAATCATCCCACCCTCGCCTTCTCCCACAGAGTCCTAAAATCTGTTCTTTATATCTGTGTCTCTTTTGCTGTCTTGCATATAGGGTCATCATTACCATCTTTCTATATGTACCGTATTGGTGTTTTTCTTCCTGGCTTACTTCACTCTGTATAATAGGCTCCAGTTTCATCCACCCCATTAGAATTGATTCAAATGCATTCTTTCTGATGGCTGAGTAATATTCCATTGTATGTGTACCACAGCTTTCTTATCCATTCATCTGCCAATGGACATCTAGGTTGCTTCCTTGTCCTAGCTATTGTAAACAGTGCTGCAGTGAACATTGGGGTACATGTGTCTCTTTCAATTCTGGTTTCCTCGGTGTGTATGCCCAGCAGTGGGATTGCTGGGTCATATGGTAGTTCTATTTCCAGTTTTTTAAGGAATCTCCACACTGTTCTCCACAGTGGCTGTACTAGTTTGCATCCCCACCAACAATGTAAGAGGGTTCCCTTTTCTCCACACCCTCTCTGCATTTATTGTTTGTACTTTTTGATAGCAGCAATTCTGATCAGCATGAGATGTTACCTCATTGTGGGTTTGATTTGCATTTCTCTGATAATGAGTGATGTTGAGCATCTTTACATATGTTTGTTAGCCATCTGTATGTCTTCTTTGGAGAAATGTCTGTTTAGTTCCTTGGTCCATTTTTTTACTGGGTTATTTATTTTTCTGGAATTGAGCTGCATGAGCTGCTTGTATATATTTCTGAGATTAATTCTTTGTCGGTTGCTTTGTTTGCTATTATTTTCTTTTATTCTGAAGGCTATCTTTTCACCTTGCTTATAGTTTCCTTTGTTGTCCAAAAGCAGGCATAGAAGGAACATACCTCAACATAATAAAAGCTGTATATGACAGACCCACAGCAAACATCATCTTCAATGGTGAAAAATGGAAAGTATTTCCCCTAAAGTCAGGAACAAGACAAGGGTGCCCACTCTCACCACTACTATTCAGCATAGTTTTGGAAGTTTTAGTCACAGCAATCAGAGAAGAAGAAATAAAAGGAATCTAGATTGAAAAAGAAGAAGTAAAACTCTCACTGTTTGCAGATAACATGATCCTCTACATAGAAAGCCCTAAAGACACCACCAGAAAATTATTAGAGCTAATCAATGAATAGAGTAAAGTAACAGGATATAAAATTAATAATACACAGAAATCCCTTGCATTCCTATACACTAAAAATGAGAAAACAGAAAGAGAAATTAAGGAATCAGTTCCATTCACCACTGCAATGAAAAGAATAAAATACTTAGGAATAAATCGACCTAAAGAAACAAAAAACCTATAAACTATACTTAAGGAAACTATAAACTATAAACCATAGTTAGGTATAAACTATACCTAAAGAAACAAAAGACCTATAAACTATAGGACACTGAAAAGGTTTTTTATAGAAAACTATAAAACACTGATGAAAGAAATCAAAGGACACAAATAGATGGAGAAATATACCATGTTCATGGATTGAAAGAATAAACAGTGAAAATGAATACACTACCCAGAGCAATCTATAGATTCAGTGCAATCTCTATCAATCTACCAATGGTATTTTTCACAGAACTAGAACAAATAATTTCAAAATTTGTATGGAAATACAAAAAACCTTGAATAGTCAAAGCAAGCTTGAGAAAGAAGAATGGAACTAAAGGAAACAACCTGCTTGACTTCAGGCTATACTTCAAAGCTATAGTCATCAAGACAGTATGGTACTGGCACAAAGACAGAAGCATAGATCAGTGGAGCAAAATAGAAAGCCCAGAGATAAATCCATGCACCTATGGACAGCTTATCCTTGACAAAGTGGGCAAGAATATACAAAGGAGAGAAGACAATCTTTTTAACAAGTGGTGCTGGGACAACTGGTCAACCACTTGTAAAAAAATGAAACTAGAACACTTTCTAACACCATACACAAAAGTGAATTCAAAATTGATTAAAGATTTAAATGTAAGACCAGAAACTATAAAACTCCTAGAGAAAAACATATGCAAAACACTCTCTGACATAAATCACAGCAGGATCCTCTATGACCCACCTTCCAGAGAAATGGAAATAAAAGTAAAAATAAACAAATGGGACCTAATTAATCTTAAAAGCTTTTGCACAATGAAGGAAACTATAAGCAAAGTGGAGTAACTTTTGATATAATCATGTATTTACCTCTGCATTCATAAATGAGATGAGCCGGGAGAGCTTTCCATTTTTTTCTGTGCCTTATGTTCCTTAAAATTTCAAAAATTCATTTGTAACACTATCTGGATGCAGATTTTGAGTAGATAGTTTTTATACTGCTTTTAATTTCAAATAATAATAGCTGTCATTTATTGGATGCTTATTACTATGTGACAAAAGCTAGAATAACTTACATATCTCATCTTACTTCATCTGCAGAAGTGAGTATAATTTATGTTCATCGAATCAAACCCTGAGAATTAGTGATTATTGATTTTATCTTAGAAGTAAGAAAGCAGAGACTTTGAGAGGTTAAATAATTAGACCCAACGCATGCAGAGGATGAGCTGGGATGTGAAGCCAGACTGTCTGACTCCAAGTTCTCTTGCCTTTAGCTGCTCGAGAGGTACCAAACTCGGATCCCAAACTTCTTTCTTGTTATTTTGCTTTGCTTTTAGTCTGTTTAAGTTTTCTGTGCCTTACGGAGTTCATTTCACTAATCTATATTTTTCTAGGAAATTAATAATTTTTTTGATACTTCACACACACAAAAATAGTAATTTCACAATTTTTGGCTTCCTCTGTTTCTGTGGTTATAGTTATTATTAGTTTGGCTTATTTATGTTTCATCCTTTTCTTGATTATTCAAAACTGCATATTCAATTAGAGGACAAAAGTATAATAGAGTGAAGGAGACTGAATGATATAAAATAGAAATATCTATTTTTTTCCTTCAAAATATTCCATTTCCATCCAACTACACTTTCCTTTCCCCTACTGTAATTCCATCTCTAAAGAACAGAATGTTAAGGGCCAGAAAGAGCCTTAGGAGTACTACAAGTACTGGGCCTAGAAAGGATTTCTACCTGTCCCAGGTCACACAGGTAGCAAGTGACTGAGCCAGGAGGAGGAGCCTGGCTCTCATCTCCCTGTCTTGTTCTCTTAGAGCTCAAATTCTTCATTTTAAAGACAATAAATTAATGAAAATTTCCAAAAAAATCTTTAAAGCTACTTATTATTATTTTTTCGCTATACAGTAGGTCCTTATTGCTTATCCATTTTAAACATTAAAGATACTTAATTTTAAAAGATTAAGTCATCTTAGCAATATTCATTATGATTACTTTAATCCATATGATGTTTACATAAATCATCTTCTGTTGTGTTCTTTCTGAATGTATCTATCCAAAGAAAGCACGGCATCAGACAGGAAAAGGTGTGTTTTTATTATTTCACCTCTTTTGTTATGCTGTACCTCTTAGAAGGGCTTCTCTAGTGGCTCAGCTAGTAAGACTTAAGACTCTCCCTGCAATGCGGGAGACCTGGGTTTGATCCCTGGGTTGGGAACATACCCTGGAGAAGAAAAAGGCTACCCATTCCAGTATTCTGGCTTGGAGAATTCCATGGATTCTTCAGTCCATGGGGTCGCAAAGAATTGGACACAACTGAGTGACTTTCACCTTTTAGAAAGGCTATGAGACAGCTCCTTTAGCAGGAGAGGGGGAAATACAATGGAATCCAGCCTTAATGCAGGGTTTCCACCAGGTTCGAAGAAAACAGAAGAAATGCTCTCAGCCCTCTGCTGACCTGTGGTTTGCAGGCAATTGGCAGGACACTGCATTAACGTGGTGCTGGGTTTCCAAACCTGAAAGAGGGCAGAACAGTCACATCTTGATGATGGAATGAGGCATACCAAACTCACATGGTCCAGGCATTTTTTTTCACAACTTAATTACTTCAAATTGCTCATTTCCCGGTTGTTTAGGGTATGTACACAAATGAGCAGATGTTTCTGCCGACTGTCTGATCAGCAATCTGCAATTAGCCCCCAAGGAACAACCTGCTCTTTGCGGTTAGGGGCCATTAGCCACTTAAATAATGACATCTGTCATCATTTTCAAACCTCATCCTGCCAAGATTTTATCTTCAAACTGTACTCGAAACCAAATGTCTAAGCTTCCAAAAATATACAGATCGAATTTTTATAGCTCCACTCTAGTCTCCATCCTGGTGCAGTGTTTTAGGGTTGAATAATACCTAATAACTGCTGAGTGCTTTCCACATGCCCGCCACTGTATTCAGGTCTTCATAAACATAACTCCCCAAGCCCTCACAAGAACTCTGTGAGGTATATACTATCATTAACCCCATTAACAGGTACAGAAACTAAGACACTGAGAAGTTCAATAATTCACACCTAGAAGGGAACAGAACTTGGATCCATACTGACTTTTATCTTATATACTGACGACACAGGTACAGTGTGTCATTTAGCTGGTAAGATGCTCATAATATATTAAAATGAAAGGAGGAAGTGTAGGCAGTATTATTTGAATAAAAAGACCAAATAAGATAATGCTTTTAACATAATGTAACATTTATCTAATGCAGTGATTCTCAACTAGGGCAAAGGTGACTGCCTCAGGGAGACATCTGGAAATGTGTGGGGTCATTTCGGCCTGTTACATCTGTTATTGGTGGTCTCCCAGGCAGTGCACAAGCAGTTTTAGACAAGGAGCTATTTGCCTCTGAATGTCCAGAGTAATAAGAAATACTGGTAAAGTAGAATACTAGTCATTTTCAATGATGCCATAAAACTGAAGGTGCAAACTCAGATGCCTTCAGGGATCAGTCAGGGACTGAAAAGTACATAACCTTCCTCAGGGCATCCACATACAAAGCTTTAAAGTGCATTATCAAATAAAATCATCTAGGTGTCAAATTTGGCCTGTGAGCACCCAGATTGGGGCTTTTGAATGGAGGTTTTCCTGATCTGGAAACAAGTTTATGATCTATTAAGCAAAGAGGAAAAGTAACTACTCAGTATGATGCCTTGTTTCAAAAACATTGTGTATACAAATATTTCCATACACATACAAAGTGCATATATTTATGAAAATACAAAGATAATTTTATGGAATGAAATTTGGGTTCATTTTATGAAATGCTTTGCTTATTTGCACTTCTAGTTTTTTTAATTACAAATGCCTTTTAGTTTGATTTTTAATAAATAGACAGGAGCCATAAAAAATTGAAAACTTAGAGTATGGTTTCAGAGTATAGCCCTAGTGGTATCCCTACCATCCCCTTCAATGGAAGAAGCAGAATAACTTCTGTGATTAAGGACAAATAAGCCATTTAATATGAAGTCAGCATTCCTAAAGCGTAAGCTGCTGCTGCTGCTACGTCGCTTCAGTCGTGTCCGACTCTGTGCAACCCCATAGACGGCAGCCCACTAGGCTCCCCTGTCCCTGGGATTCTCCAGGCAAGAATACTGGAGTGGGTTGCCATTTCCTTCTCCAATGAAAAGTGAAAGTGAAGTTGCTCACTAGTGCCGAACTCTTAGTGACCCCATGGACTGCAGCCTACCAGGCTCCTCCGTCCATGGGATTTTCCAGGCAAGGGCAGCAGCAGCATTCCTAAAGAATAAGAGTGCCTTTTAAAAAAGAAACTGTTGATTTCCTGGCACCCTGGCTTTGCTTCCAGCCCTTTTCCGTGATTTTCATGCTTTTTTTGTGATTCAATAAAGCTCTCCTGGTAACATCCAATCGTTTTTTTTGTTGTTGTTGTTGTTTTTTACATCTGCCCCAGAAAGCAGGATTAGTACCAAAATTTCCTTGAGAAGGAGAAGGAAATAGCAACCCACTGCAGTATTCTTGCCCGGAGAACTCCATGGACAGAAGAGCCTGGTGGGCTACAGTCCACGGGGTCACAAAGAGTCAGACACGACTGAGTAACTAACATACTTCCTTGAGAAATTTGCTTGATAAATTAATATCTGTTGAAATTTAAGTAGGGCTTATCCAAAATAAGACTAGATCAGACATGAAATTAAAAGACGCTTACTCCTTGGAAGAAAAGTTATGACCAACCTAGATAGTACATTCAAAAGCAGAGACATTACTTTGCCGACTAAGGTCCGTCTAGTCAAGGCTATGGTTTTCCCTGTGGTCATGTATGGATGTGAGAGTTGGACTGTGAAGAAGGCTGAGCGCCGAAGAATTGATGCTTTTGAACTGTGGTGTTGGAGAAGACTCTCTAGAGTCCCTTGGACTGCAAGGAGATCCAACCAGTCCATTCTGAAGGAGATCTGCCCTGGGATCTCTTTGGAAGGAATGATGCTGAAGCTGAAGCTCCAGTACTTTGGCCACCTCATGCGAAGAGTTGACTCATTGGAAAAGACTCTGATGCTGGGAGGGATTGAAGGCAGGAGGAGAAGGGGACGACCGAGGATGAGATGGCTGGATGGCATCACGGACTCGATGGACGTGAGTCTGAGTGAACTCCGAGAGATGGTGATGAACAGGAAGGCCTGGCATGCTGCGATTCATGGGGTCGCAAAGAGTCGGACACCACTGAGCGACTGAACTGAACTGAACTGAACTGAGGCATTTAAAATACATCGATGCCCTTTCTTCAATCAAGTCAACTAATTTTTCAATATCATTGTTTTTCATGAATAATCGCCTACTCACTTCATCACTCTGGTGTTTTATTACCAGCCTCCTGGCTCTGCAAATTTTATTCTGTGCATGTCACTTTTGACTGAACTTTCTTTCTAGAGTTACCAAGATCATGGCATCCGGTCCCATTACTTTGTGACAAATAGATGGGCAAACAATGGTAGCAGTGAGAGACTTTATTTTGGGGAGCTCCAAAATCACTGTAGATGGTGACTGCAGCCGTGAAATTAAAAGATGCTTGCTCCTTGGAAGAAAAGCTATGACCAACCTAGATAGCATATTAAAAAGCAGAGACATTACTTTGTCAACAAAGGTCCATCTAGTCATAGCTATGATTTTTCCAGTAGCTATGTATGGATGTGAGAGAGAGAAAGCTGAGCACTGAAGAATTGATGCTTTTGAACTGTGGTGTTGGAGAAGATTCTTGAGTCCCTTGGACTGCAAGGAGATCCAACCAGTCCATTCTAAAGGAAATCAGTCCTGAATATTCTTTGGAAGGACTGATGCTGAAGCTGAAACTCCAATAGTTTGGCCACTTGATGCAAAGAACTGACTCACTGGAAAAGGCCCTGATACTGGGAAAGATTGAAGGTGGGAGGAGAAGGGGATGACAGAGGATGAGATGATTGGATGGCATCACCGACTCAAAGGACATGAGTTTCAGTAAACTCCAGGAGTTGGTTAGGGGCAGGGAGGCCTGGTGTGCTGCAGTCCATGGGATCACAAATAATCAGACACAACCGAGCGACTGAAATGAACTGAAGAGCTTTTTTGTACAGTTCCATGTATTCTTGCCACCTTTTCTTCATCTCTTCTGCTTCTGTTAGGTCTTTGCCGTTTTTGTCCTTTATTTATGTTTGCATGAAATGTTCCCTTGGTATCTCTAATTTTCCTGAAGAGATCTCTGGTCTTATCCATTCTATTTTCTCTATTTCTTTACATTGTTCGCTTAAGAAGGCTTTCTTATCTCTCATTGCTATGCTCTGGAAATCTGCATTCAGTTGGATGTATCTTTCCGTTTCTCCTTTGCCTTTCACCTCTCTTCTTTTCTCAGCTGCTTGTAAGGCCTCCTCAGACAATCGCTTTGCTTTCTTGCATTTCTTTTTCTTCGGGATGACTTTGGCCACCACCTCCTGTACAATGTTATGAACCTCTGTCCGCAGTTCTTCAGGGACTCTGTCTACCAGATCTAATCCCTTGAATCTATTCATCATCTCCATTGTATAATCATAAGGGATTTGATTTAGGTTATCCCTAAATAGTCTAGTGGTTTTCCCCACTTTCTTCAGTTTGAGCCTGAATTTTACAATAAGGAGCTGATGATCTGAACTACAGTCAGCTCCTGGTCTTGTTTTTGCTGAGTGTATAGAGCTTTTCCATTTTCGGCTGCAAAGAACATAATCAATGTGATTTTGATACTGACCGTCTGGTGATGTCCATGTGTAAAGTGAGGAGGTAGGTAGTTTCCTGGGGTCCCCTCTCTCTTGGGTTGCCATCTGGATCAGTTTCCACCTCCTGCTCCCAGTGACCCTCTCATGCCATGACAAAAGTGAGTTAATGCAACACTCCTGCAGAAGGAACCACAGGAGACTCCTTCTCCAGAGATGACTTTCTGGTGCTCCTTGGCACCAGGTTTGATGGGTGCTAGGACGAAGTGGGGTGAGGGGAACTCCCCCACTTAGACCGTTCCCACTTTCTGTCTTCCTGAGCCATATCACATGCTGCATCTATACGTAATGAAGAACTCACATCTGGACACTGAATCCATCTTTATAAATCGAACTAAATAGCATTCTTTAAGAGTGATGATGTTAGGTATACTTTGCTCATTTAACTTGAAAAGTAAAGAGTGGATAGAGTTAGGTTCCTTTGGCGAAAGTATCTAGAATTTATTACATCAGAACTTACTATGTCAGAAAGAGGGGACTGAAGCTAAGTATGATGACTAAATTGGGCACGTGTCGCTCCCATTTTTCTCCTTTCTTTGTTTTTGGCGGCGCGGGGTCTTCGCCGCCGCCTGTAGGCTTTCTCTAGCCGCAGCGAGCAGGGGCTCCTCGCTGGTTTCGTGCGCGGGCTTCTCCCCGCAGTGGCTTCTCTCGCGGGAGCCGGGCTCGGTGCGCCGGCCTTCCTGCTTCCAGTGTGCGGGCTCAGTGGCGACACGCGGCCCCTGGGCTCTGGCGCTCTGGAGCTGAGGCGCCCAGGCTGAGGCACCCTGCGCCACGTAGGAGCTTCTGTGTCTCCTGCACCGGCCGGCGACTTCTTTAACCCCTGGACCACCAGGGAAGTCTGCGCCCAACTTTCGACCTCACACAAAAAAAGTTATTCCCGAAGAGTGGCTTGTTGGTTGGTAAAGGATGTAGGGGAGAAGGTAGTTTTTTCTCCCTGGAAGCTTCCAGCTGGCCAACACCCAGCTCTGGCGAGGTGGTGGAGGCAAACCTCGCAGGCTCCCTCCTCAGCTACTGCCTCCTCTCTCTCCAAACTTAGTCCAAATTGGATGTTGGATAGGCCCACCCAGTGTAGAACTACAGATAGAAGTAAAAAAGGCAGGGCTTTCCACACTACCCCTAACACTTGGAATCCCTGATTGAGAAAATAAGCTTTATTGGCAATAAAAGGCTTTTCAACATTTATCATCTGCAGCAGGACAATGGCCACCATGTGGCCCATCTTGTGCTAAGATAATTTCAAAAGCTTTGAAACCAACTTGGCTTTGTTTTATAATACACTCCATATTCAGAGCTGTGGTCTTTATTTTTGACACTAAAAAAAATTTTTTTAACTGAAGTATAGTTGATTTACAAAATCGTGTTAGTTTCTGGAGTACAGCAAAATGATTCAGAATATATATATATATATTCTTCATCGTGGTTTATTACAGGTTATTAAATATAATCCCCTGTACTATACAGTGGGACCTTGGTTTGTTTTTTTTTTTAATCTGTTTTATATATAGTAGTTTGTATCTGCTAATCCCAAACTCCTAATTTATTTCCTTTCAGCAGTGTGGGTGCGTGTGTGTGTGTGTGTGTGTGTGAGAGAGAGAGAGAGAGAGAGAGAGAGAGAGACACTGGTATGCTTCACAGAATCTCTCTCAGTGTTTTCACTCCTATGGGATTTCTCTGTGCTTCCAGCAGCAGGCAAGGCTCTGGAGAAGAGATGGAATGTTGGGGGTGTAGGCTTGGATGTAGAGCTCAAACCAGGTTTGACTGTAGGGCCTCAGACATGTCCCTCAGCCCTCTGGGCCTCACGTGGCTCCTTATAAGAGGAGGGAAGTGACATCTAGGTCCTAGGATTGTGTGGTGTGGATCAGTTTGGAAGGCCGGGCTGTGGGGGCACTCAGCCCTGGGGCTGGCAGCAAGCCAGTGCCTACCAGCTGGCAGGCACTAATACTGTTACTGCCTGTTTTGCAGATTCAAAAACTGGAATCTGGGGAGAGGAAAGGAAAGGACTCCCCAGCAGCAGAGACTGCCCAAGAGTTCTGACCCACTGCAGGCCTCCAGGGCCATCCTGCCAGGGTTTCTGCACGGAGACGAGGTGCCGGAGAGAGCCTGTGCCCCACTCACAACCCGTGGCAGCCCTGCCAGGAGCTTGTCATGCTGGATCAGTGAGTGGTCTGGGGAGAGCCAGCTCAGGTTCCCGTGTCGGTAACATCACTTCCCGCACACGTCACCCTCCCCGGGCCCTGAAGCCTTCCCTTCAAGAGGAAAGGAACTCAAGCCTCAACAGCAGTACCTGCAGGCTGCCCCTGGCTTGGGGCAGGGATGGGTTTGCCGCTATCTCAGCACCTCCAGAACCTCTCACCTGATTTCCTCATTTCCCAACAGGGTCATGGAGGTCTGGCATGGAGTAGTGATCGCAGTAGTGTCACTGATCCTGCAGGCCTGTCTCCTTGCAGTCATCAACTACCTGCTCAGCAGGCACATGGGTAACTGGCTGCGTGTTCTCTTCCCTCCTGGTCCCCCTCAGGGACCATTCCCAAGCCCACAGCAAGATGAACCCCCAAATATCACTTGAAATCTTACTTGAGGTATCGCTAGCCAGGTGACCCCTCACTCCACCAACCTCTAAGTGGGTACTCTGCACTCTGACCCAGCCCATCTGTCCTTGGGAATGATGGCTGAGAGTCCTTTTGCTACCCAGACCTCCTGTCTAGAGACAAGCTTCTGTGATGCTCTTGAGGCTGGGCTCACTTAACCTGAGTGTAATAAATTTCCTTCATCACCACCAAGGGACATGTAGAAATGGCCTTGAATTACAAGGGAAAGGAGTATGGTTAGACTAAGATATGAGCTTAAATTTCTGAGCTGATTTATAGTGAAAAGCAAGACGCTCTGTCTGAGCAAGACATTGTAATTAGGGGAAATAAAATAACACTGCTTGGGCTGTGCTAAGACAGGGATTGAGCAGGATGATGTAAGTCTAGGCTTCTCTCGTCACTCGTTCATTTATCCAGTACAAGAGGAAACAAAATAAAAATCTGTGCCGTTGTGGACCTTGCATTCCATGGGTAATACAGAAAACAAACAAACAAGTAAAATGTGTGTCAGGTCACGGTAAGTGTGGAGAAAAAAATGAAGCAAGGCCGGGAGATATGAATTGGACGGGAGTCAGCATCCCTGAGATGCTGACATTTGAGTCTAAACCTGAGGGAAGTGAGGAAGGGAGCCACGCCTACAAAGTCAATAAGCCGGGAGATTTGCTCATCAGGGCGGAAGCAAAGGGGCCCAGGCTGGATGGAGCTGAGGTGCGGCAGGAAGGGGAAGGGCCGTGAGGCCTCCGGCTTGGACTGTAGCTTTTACTGCAAGTGAGGCGAGGGGCACTGCAGGGTTCTGAGCAGAGGAGGGCTGAGGTTTGAAGAGATCTGTCTGACGTGTGTTCCCTCAAGAGACCTGTGCTCATAGATACAGGATGTGCCTGACCAGGAGAACATTTACTTTTGACTCTTGCCCTGTCCCCGGTAGCCAAGGAAAATGAGCGCCTACTGAAAGGGGCCAGGTCCCAGGCCCCCAGCTTTAGTCCAGCTGACTGCCCACCTGCTGCCAAGGAGAGGAAGGAGACTCGGGCAGAGAGGAACGTCCTGGTGCCTGAGCCCCGCTACCGGCGTGAGTACTGCTGCGAAGACAACGTGTCTATTCTGTCTGGACTACCCGGGGAGCCTCCTCGCAGCAGCCCCAGTCTTCCTGCCCAAACCACGAGCGGGAGGATTCCTCACACCCTCCCCAGTGCAGGCCAAGCCAGGCCGCTGCTTTCAGAAGGCCATCCGTCCTATGCGGTGTGGCAGACGGCAGTGGGTTTTGTGTAGGTCTTAGTTCAGGCCTGGGGGCTGTCTCTGCTCCTGTCTTTGGGACATAATGGTGTTTTATCTTCTGCCTGGCATTAGTTAGAGCCCAGATTTCAACCACCTCTGTCTGCTCCCAGCCATGGGATCTGGGCATTTTAATAAACCTAAGTCTTGGTGACGGTTCAGATTTATATCCTATTCCAGCAAGGGGACCAACAGAAACACCACACTCTCGCTGTTTTCTCTCTCTCCCCACTTGAGAGACCCGCCAGGCCACTCTTCACACAGTGGAAACTGCCGCTTCCGCAGCAAGACATTCACTCCCCAGACTGCCCTTTCCACTGCTTTATCTCTTGGTTGATTTAAGTTTGCTCCATCCTTCTAAACTTTATCTTTTCTGTTAGAGAAATCTGGTTGTCAGGCTTCCTCAGCACCAAGATAAGGCCTCAGTGCATGAGGGACCCAGAAGATGCCACTTGCATGAACTCAGGGTTTCAGAGGAAGCGAAGAGGCACTGGCCTCACCATGACCCTTGATCCCAAAGCTTCCCTGAAACCTGGCTACAGTCAGAGACGCAGTGGTTGGCAGGGACTTCAGAGATCCTTGTCCAACCCTCTCTGCCACTGGGGACAAGTCCAGGGCACAAAGAGGAATGTAATCTGCCTGGAGTTAGTGACAGGCTTAGATTAGAAGCATGTTTGTGATTTCTAGGGGCCAGATCTGTTTGCCTTGGGCCACAACGGCTCAGCACACCGTGCTTACTCCCCTTCCAGGAGACAGTCTTTCTCAAGCACAGGGCAGCCTTGTGGGCTTGGTATTTACTTTTAGATGGAGCTGGAAATACAGCAGGGCCTGGACTCTTGGATATGTTCCTGGCTGTTTCCAGAGGTTTCCACCTTCTCTGCTCCATTCCTCTCTTCTCTCTGGGGGACACTGATCTCTCTTCCCCACTCCACTTTGAGTTGCTGGGTCTGCTTCTGTCTTTGTCTCATGCGTCCTTCCATCGCCTCTATACTCTCTAAACACCCTCTGGCTTCCTTTGGAAGAACAATGTCTATTTTTCCCTAGATGACAGTGACACGTCCTCAGATAGCTCTGACAGCTCAAACAGCTCACCTCCCACCACCTCCCAGGTAAGGGACACTCCTAGTGACCCCAGCAGTCTGGGGTCACCTGGGCTACAGAGGCGGGAGCAAGGAAGGAGGGCCATGGAGTCATCATAGCAGCCTTTGGTGAGGGTGGTCGGGTTTTCACTCACAGGCCTGTACCAACAACTCAGAGCATCCACACAAAGTGGGTCTGAGTGGGCTCTATCATGAAGGTGCTCGCAGGAAATCCCCTTCTCCCCACGTCCCAGTTGCTGGCCAAAGTCCAGCCTCAGTCCTGACCTCACTTGGAGAGTCTCCACATTTTTCTTCCTTAAGCCATTCGTTGCCACAAATACAAGGAACAATCTCTCTCATTGCCTTGGCCCTGCTCTCAGACATGGCTACCTGGGACCCAGGTTCTTTCCCATCTGGCCCAGGGTGAGCCTCTTTGAGTTGAATACCTTCTCCAAATGTGGTAGGAATTTTGACCCAAATTTCTTTGCTTTTCCCCACTAAGGTCACCAAGGATGTGAACTACACACAAGTAGTCTTTGCAGCCCCTGGAGATCGAAGAAATGACTCTGTCCTGGACTATGAGAACATAAAAGAAGCCACAGAGTATGTCAATGTCACCCCGAAGAGCCGCAAGCCCAATTTCTGGACTTTTGTGAACCCTCCTGTCTCTGAGCCAGTAGAATACACTCAAGTGGTCCTGTGAATCCTGGGCTTTTTAATGGGGTGCAGTTCCTTATGAATTCTTGCACTTATTTTATAGGGAAATTACTTTTTTTTTTTTTTTTTGAGACGAGGCATGGGAGAAAAAACAAGCTTGTATCTCAGCAAGAAACATTCAGATCAGGAAGAAACTCCAAGTTAAGCATGAAAACATCGGAGCATATCAGTAGAAAAAGTGATGAAGTCTTTCTCCATAAAAAAATTTTAAAAGATTTTAATCAGCTGTAGCAGAGTTCTGTTTGACAGTCTAATGATTAAATGCCTCTCTGATCTCTTCAATTACTGGGAATAAACAACTTCCTTAAAAATTTTAAATAAATAGCAACCACCAGTTCCTCTTTTCTCTGGCCTAACCTTGCATGCCGTTCCTTTTAGAGTGTTGGGTCTTGCTGAGTAAGCCTGCTCTGCCCTCAGAACTTTAAATAGTGCGCTTGGAAAGCTCACCACTATTTCACCTTTGAATCTGCTAGTTTTTAGGACTTAAAGATGACAAGCCATCCTTATGTTATTAAAAAAAAAACTTTCCAAATTCAATCCAATAAAATTCAATATCTATTCTTGGTTTGTGGTTGCTGTTGTTTTTACTTTTACTACCAATTTTGGTAGCAAAAGAACCTAATTTCTTAACCTGTTTAAGAATAGCTTATCTGAAACCAGCTGATGACATGATGTTTCACTGTAAGGCTGTAGACCCAGTCTCACTAAATCATAAACAAAGTAGGAATGTCCAAAAGCATACCATTTCCTTTACTATCCAACATAGCTCTAGAAATTCTAATCAGTGCAGTGAAACAGTTAACACAAATGAGGGCTGTAACTATGGGAGAGGAGGATAAGTTTGTCATTGTTTGCAAAATGCTAGTCCTAGAAAACCTCAAAAAAATTAACAAGTGTTTTAAAATTAATAACATGCTGTAAGCAGTGACTAGATAAATATACAACTTACTTTTCCCAACAGCTAATTAAGACACAAAATGAAAAAAAAAAAAAAATGCTCACAATAGCTAAGCAAACATCTCAAAAAAACGGAAACTTTAGAAATACTCCTGGCCGATTCAAACACCATAGAAATTATTCATCAACTGTGTTCCATCTGCTGACTCTAAACGACCTTTCTAGCCCTGGTACTGAGAAAGGGTGTAGCGTGTTGTGGGGGTAGGGGCAGCTTTCATCTTTCCGGGTTCCTCTTCCCCAAGATGATCTGTGTAAGGGACTTAGGTACCGATAGAGACCACCAGACGGAGTTCAGGAAGAAAAAGGTTTATTGATAATTTCGGATCCGGGCCCTCCACCAAGCCAATCGAAGGTGGGAGCCCCGAACACCCGCTTTGGAAGTCTTTTATCTTATAGTTCAGGGGAGGAAGGGTCTAGACTACTCAGCAAAGCATAATTGGTTGGCAGGCAAGCAAGTTTATGTAACTGTTGGCGATATTTGTTGTTAGTATCAAGGTCCTATTTCCCAGAGCTAGATCCTGTTTCTTAGGTTGCTGATCAAACATTGCAGTGAGACACCTGGTGGTATTTTATTGTTCCCATTTTTTTAAAATTGTGGGGCTTTCCATCCCAGTAAAGCTGACCTAGTACCTAGTATTCATCTCCTTGGAAATGTTGACTTAGTATTCATATCTGATATTCATCTCCTTGGGAACGCTCTTCCAGTCCAGTAAGCTGTTTCTATATTCCCGTAAACTAACTTAGCATTTAACTCTTCTGGGAACATTCAGCTTCCTTCTTCAATCTGAAGACATTGATCCTGTTTGAGTTTTGGAAATTTTTGCCAGTCTACTGGAGAAGGCAATGGCACCCCACCTGGCAGTACTCTCGCCTGGCAAATCCCATGGACGGAGGAGTCTGGTAGGCTGCAGTCCATGGGGTCACTAAGAGTCGGACATGACTGAGCGACTTCACTTTCATTTTTCACTTTCATGCATTGGAGAAGGAAATGGCAAGCCACGCCAGTGTTCTTGCCTGGAGAATCCCAGGGACAGGGGAGCCTGGTGGGCTGCTGTCTCTGGGGTTGCACAGAGTTGGACACGACGGAAGTGACTTAGCAACAGCAGTTGCCAGTCTACATGTCCCTATACATTTAACTGTCATTGTTGTTCCTCTCCCACTACAGCTTGAAGGTTTGTGTTCCCCTCAAATTCATATGCTGAAATCATAACCCAAGATCATGGTACTGGGAGATGGAGCCTTTGGGAGGTTATTAGATCATAAGGAAGGCACCCTCCTGAAGGAGATCAGTGCTCTTAGAAATCCAGAGCTCCCTAGTGCCTTCCATCATATGAGGATACAATGAGAAGTCTGCAACCCAGAAAAAGACATTCACAAACTATTCTGACACCTTTCAAAACTATGAATAAGAAATATCTGTTGTTTATAAGCAACCACTCTATTATATTTTTTGATGGCAGCCTAGAGGGCCTATCACATCTCCTTAGAAGGCTTTTCTTTCTTTTTTCCCCAGTTTTATTGAGATATAATTGACATACAGCACTGTGTAAGTTTAAGGTGTACAGTACAATGATTTGACTTACATACATGATTAAATGATTATCACAGTAGGTTTAGGGAGCATCCATTATCTTGTATAGATACAAAATTAAAGAAATAGAAATTTTTTTTCCTTGTGATGAGAACTCTTAGGATTTACTCTCAACAGTTTTCACATAGAACATTCATCAGTGTTAATCACATTGATCATATTGTCATTACACCCTTAATATTTATTATTTTATAACTGAAAGTGTGTACATTTTGACTGCTTTTAACCAATTCCCCTTCCACAACCCTCTGCCTTTGATAACCAAAAATTTGATCTCTATTTTCCTATAAATTTGTTTCTGAAGTGTAACTCACCTACAGCACTATGCTAGTTCCTGTCACACAATATAGTGATTTGATATTTCTTTCTTTTCTCATTTTTCCCTCATCTTTTAAAAGTTATTTTTTTTAAATTGGAGAATAATTGCTTTACAATGTCTTATTGCTTTCTGCCATACAACAATGTGAATCAGTCATTGGTTCAGTTCAGTCACTCAGTCATGTCCAAATCTTTGCAACCCCATGGATCACAGCACATCAGGCCTCCCTGTCGGGGTCCAGCCCCCGCAGGATCCAGGGAAACCTGAAGGAGAAATGGCGTCGGCAATTGTGATTGATTTAGAGAGAGAGAGAGAGATAAGAATGTTGTAGATAAGAAAATAGAAGAGAGAAGAAAAGAGGCTAATGTTCCTTGGTTTATACAGAAAATCAATAAAGTCTCAAGACAAGAGACTTGGACCGTCTATGTGAGGCCACAGGTGCCCTCCCGGTCTCCCGAGGGAGTGAAGGCGCAGGGCACCTTCCCGTTCAGGTCTTAGAAACTCAGACAAATAAGTAGACACAGCGGATCTCTGTACACCAGATGGGAACTAGCCTGAAAGAGAGAATAAGAGGAAGAAAATGATTGACATGAGGAGATCAAGCTGCTTTGATGAGCGAGATCCCTAGATTTTTTTTTTTAAACGGTACTTATATACCTTTTTGTACATAGAGGGAAATGAAAGATGCAAGGTCATACAGAGTCAGCCCAACATTCCAGCAGTTTTGCCCTTATTGAAACCATGAATTTTTTCTGCGTGCCTTTCCCACAAATGATGTTGTGTACAGTATCTTCTGGCCTTGGAGGCCTGTGAACATTTTATGACCCTCTTTTGATAAAGGCTGCTCAACCAGAAAACTTATTTTCCCTCAGTGTTTTTTCTTTATATTTCTAATCTATGTCAGCCTCAGAAAATGCCAAACAGAGTTACGTTTTTCACAGAGCAAAGGTGCAGCGAGTTACAAGAAAGAACCACTTAGCTCAAAAGTCTGATATGGTTAAATTCAAGGCTACACGTGTTTTTCTTGCATTCTCACTATGTTAACTAACACATTCCCAGGTGCACAGTGGATAAGAGATATGGGAACTTAGCAACAAGCATTGGCCCAATAATGAAATCCTACACCAGCACTAGCTCTACTCTAGTAACTTTTGACTCTTTCAAAGGCTCTATGTTTTAGGCTTTTCGTGCTTCTCACAGTTGGGAGGCTGTAAATAATCACATGCATAGCTCTAAGTGTCTGGATAGACCTGCCAAGCAAGCTAAAATGCTAACAGAGGGGGTTTGATTTGAAATATTCCTCTCATGTCCAGGAGACTTATTAGCTATAGCCCTAAGTTGATTTTCTCCAGAGAAAGGTGGTCAGGGTTAGCTTCCTGTTAATGTCAGAGGAGTTGGTGAAAGTCATGAAACAGTAAAACAGACAGATTCTGGTTTGGGGGTAGATGCTCGAGAAATCCTAGGGAGCCCCTTGAGCTCTGAAGCCTTGCTTAACAGTTCTCTTCCACATGACCCTGTCATGGGTGGGATCTCCCGTGGCGACTCCCAGCACCTCACAACTTACCAACGGTGCCACACACCTCATCAACTCGCCACACTGGTACCATAAACACTATATAGCGATCATCATTGTCATCATCATCATCCAAGGGAATCAGGAGAGAAGAGCCAGGGTTATGGTGAGTGTTAGCTCTGTGTTTGTGTGTGAGAGAGAGGAAGAGAGAGACTGAATTAATATTTTCTCTATAATTATATTTTATATATAAACTTGTATTTTAAATAATGTTTTATTTTGTATTTTTTACATCATTAAATAAAAGCAATCTGTAACTGTTGAAAGAAAAGGTTACATTGTTGACGTGTACCTTACAGTTAAGCCTATGATGGTTGCATAGTTGTGGCTATACTGAATATAAACATACTTTTTTTCTCTAAATGATACAATATAATAATTATGTACACAGCATTTACATTGTATTAAGTATTATAAGTAACCTGGAAATGATGTAAAGTATATGGGAAAATGTCCATGGTCTTAGTCACTCAGTCCTGTCTGACTCTTTGCGACCCCATGGACTACAGTCTGCCAGGCTCCTCTGTCCATGGAATTCTCCAGGCAAGATACTGGAGTGGATCGCCATGCCTTCCCCCAGGGGATCTTCCCTACCAGGGATAGAACCCAGGCCTCCCACATGGCAGGCAGATTCTTTAGTGTCTACGCCATCAGGGAAGCCCAAAAGTTAGGAATATTCTGGGTGGGATGTATCCAGTAAGTTTTTATATTGCTATTAGCCCAAGAATACTAGAGTGGGTAGCCTATCCCTTCTCCAGGGGATCTTCCTAACCCATGAATCAAATCAGGATCCCCTGCATTGCAGGTGGATTCTTTACCAGCTGAGCTACCAGGAAAGCCCCAAAATGGCCTTAAACACTGCAAAATGTAGATGATTCTTTAACTAAGGAGAAAGAATATCAACACTTTGACAGCCTGTGCTCAAGCTCAAAGGCAGAAGGTTCCTTCACATACCAAGAGGATTGGGTGTTGAAATGGATAGTGTGAAAGACCCCAGCCTCCTTCTCTTACACCTCTCTATGCAAATAAATACTATCCCATTTTCTATGGGACTTGAGCATCCATGGAATTTTGGCATCCACGAAGGTGTCCTGGAACCAACCCCTGTGGAGTTGAAGGATGACCATATAAAGTACAGCTTGTATGAAATGTTTAGTATCTAATGCCCTTCTTCTAGGCTCCCACAGTGCTCTATACTTTTGCTAACACAGGCTTAATACACAAGATTGAATACCTGAGGCTCTCTTGGTCTGAATTGCCATTTCATTACAAGTTCCTGTTGTGTCTTTTATCACTAGTTACCCAATTCATGGTGCATAGTAATAGGTACTCAGTAAATATTTGCTGGTTGAGTAAAAGGATGGAGATGAGAGGGAGGAGTTTCCCGCTGCCCCCAACTAGATACCATTTACTGCTGATAATCCATATTTCTTATGAGTCAGGCATCTGGTTACATCTACTCAGAGAACTCGTTGTCTAATGGGAAGAGAAACCATAAATAGTGAGGTAAATGCATAAGTGCTAAAAATTATGTATAAACCTAGTACTGGGGACAGCCAGAAAATACTTGAGAGAGAAGGCATAGCACCTGAGATGAGACTTTATAACTGAGTAGGAACTATCCAGACAAAGCAACAAGGAAAGGAAATTCTGGACAGTAAGAACCATTGGTATAAATATACAGTTGTGTAAAAGCATGGCATCTTTATAGAAAGATGAGAAGTTGAGTGTGACTAGAGTGTAAATGGGTGAGCATTGTGTGTCCTTTAAGATTAGTGAACACTGGAGGTTTTGAAGTAAGAAAAGGAAAGTGCAATGATAAGATTTTATTTTAGGAACATAATTATAGTAATAGTTTGGAAATATACTGAGGCAGTGGTATTAGGAAACTACTACCAAAAAAACCAAGAGAATAAGAATTTGAATTAAGGTGGTAGGAATGGATAGGAGAGCAATATCTGAGGGCTCTGTAAATGGCTGGATGTATGGGTGAGTCAAAAAGAGAAAATGCAAATAATCTCAATGTCTAACTTGAGAAACAAAGTGCATAATTGATCATGACATTGACTGAGGTTGAGAACATAGGAAGGAGGGTTATCTGCTTGGAAGAACAGAGACTTACTGGTTTTGAAATATCTCCAGTACCACAAGCAGAGAGGCGATCATCTAAAAGCAGCTGGATTCCTCCAATTCCATTCTTCTTTCTCAAGACTGCTTTGGCTATTCGAGGTTTTTTGTATTTCCATACAAATTGTGAAATTACTTGTTCTAGCTCTGTGAAAAATACCGTTGGTAGCTTGATAGGGATTGCATTGAATCTATAGATTGCTTTGGGAAGTATACTCATTTTCACTGCATTGATTCTTCCAATCCATGAACATGGTATACTTCTCCATCTATTAGTGTCCTTTTTGATTTCTTTCACCAGTGTTTTATCATTTTCTATATATAGGTCTTTAGTTTCTTTAGGTAGATATATTCCTACGTATTTTATTCTTTTCAATGCAATGGTGAATTGAATTGTTTCCTTAATTTCTCTTTCTGTTTTGTCATTATTAGTGTATAGAAATGCAAGGAATTTCTGTGTGTTGATTTTATATCCTGCAACTTTACTATATTTATTGATGAGCTCTAGTACCTTTCTGGTGGAGTCTTTAGGGTTTTCTATGTAGAGGATCATGTCATCTGCAAACAGTGAGAGTTTTACTTCTTTTCCAATTTGGATTCCTTTAATTTCTTTTTCTGCTCTGATTGCTGTGGCCAAAACTTCCAAAACTATGTTGTATAGTAGTGGTGAAAGTGGACACCCTTGAGAAAGAAGAATGGAATTGGAAGAATCGACCTGCCTGACTTCAGGCTCTACTGCAAAGCCACAGTCATCAAGACAGTATGGTACTGGCACAAAGACAGAAATATAGATCAATGGAACAAAATTAAAACCCCAGAGATAAATCCATGCACCTATGGACACCTTATCTTTGACAGAGGCAAGAATATATAGTGGATAAAAGGCAATCTCTTTAACAAGTGGTGCTGGGAAAACTGGTCAACCACTTGTAAAAGAATGAAACTAGAACATTTTCTAACACCAAACACAAAAACAAACTCAAAATGGATTAAAGATCTAAATGTAAGATCAGAAACTATAAAACTCCCAGAGGAGAACATAGGCAAACACTCTCTGACATACATCACAGCAGGATCCTCTATGACCACCTCCCAGAATATTGGAAATAAAAGCAAAAATAAACAAATGGGACCTAATTAAACTTCAAAGCTCTGCACAACGAAGGAAACTATAAGGAAGGTGAAAAGACAGCCTTCAGAATGGGAGAAAATAATAGCAAATGAAGCAACTGACAAACAACTAATCTCAAAAATATACAAGCAACTCCTGCAGCTCAAATCCAGAAAAATAAATGACCCAATCAAAAAATGGGCCAAAGAACTAAATAGACATTTCTCCAAAGAAGACATACATATGGCTAACAAACACATGAAAAGATGCTCAACATCACTCATGATCAGAGAAATGCAAAATCAAAACCACAATGAGGTATCATTTCACGCCAGTCAGAATGGCTGCGATCCAAAAGTCTACAAGCAATAAATGCTGGAGAGGATGTGGAGAAAAGGAAACCCTCTTACACTGTTGGTGGGAATGCAAACTAGTACAGCCACTATGGAGAACAGTGTGGAGATTCCTTACAAAACTGGAAATAGAACTGCCTTATGACCCAGCAATCCCACTGCTGGGCATACACACCGAGGAAACCCGAATTGAAAGAGACACATGTACCCCAATGTTTATCACAGCACTGTTTATAATAGCCAGGACATGGAAGCAACCTAGATGTCCATCAGCAGATGAATGGATAAGAAAGCTATGGGACATATACACAATGGAGTATTACTCAGCCATTAAAAGGAATACATTTGAATCAGTTGTAATGAAGTGGATGAAACTGGAGCCTATTACACAGAGTGAAGTAAGCCAGAAAGAAAAACACCAATACAGTATACTAACGCATATATGTGGAATTTAGAAAGATGGTAACGATAACCCTGTTTTCGAGACAGCAAAAGAGACACAGATGTATAGAACAGTCTTTTGGACTCTCTGGGAGAGGGAGAGGGTGGAATGATTTAGGAGAATGGCATTGAAACATGTATAATATCATGTATGAAATGAATCGCCAGTCCAGGTTTGATGCATGATACTGGATGCTTGGTGCTGGTGCCCTGGGATGACCCAGAGGGATGGTACGGGGAGGGAGGAGGGAGAGAGGTTCAGGAAGGGGAACACGTGTATACCCGTGGAGAATTCATGTTGATGTATAGCAAAACCAATACAATATTGTACAGTAATTAACCTCCAATTAAAATAAGTTTATATTTTAAAAAATGAAAAGCAGTTGGAAATACAGATCTGGAGCCGAGAGGAAATATCATTCTTAGATGTGTGAATTTTGGAGGCATTAGCATGTAGATGACAGCTGGAGCCCCAGTAGTGAACAACGCCGGGGTCCAGCCCCCGCAGGATCCAGGGAAACCCGAAGGAGAAACGGCGTCGGCGATTGATTTAGAGAGGCAGAGACAGATAAGAATGTCGTAGATAAGAAAATAGAGGAGAGAAGAAAAGGGGCTGATGTTCCTTGGTTTATACAGAAAATCAATAAAGTCTCAAGACAAGAGATTTGCACCATCTACGTGAGGCCACAGGTGCCCTCCCGGTCTCCGAGGGAGTGAAGGCACAGAGGCCTTCCCGGTCAGGTCTTAGAAACCCAGGCAAATAAGTAGACACGGCGGATCTCTGTACTCCAGATGGGAACCAGCCTGAAAGAGCGAGTAAGAGGAGGAAAATGATTGACACGAGGAGATCAAGCTGCTTTGATGAGCAAGATCTGTAGCTTTATTTTTGAACAGTACTTATATACCTTTTTGTACACAGAGGGAAATGAAAGATGCAAGGTCATACAGAATCAGCCCAACATTCCAGCAGTTTTGTCCTTATCGAAACCATGATTTTTTCTGCATACCTTTCCCACAAATAATGCTGTGTGCAGTGTCTTCTGGCCTTGGAGGCCTGTGAACATTGTATGACCCTCTTTTGATAAAGGCTGCTTAACCAAAAAACTTATTTTCCCTCAAAGTGTTTTTTCTTTATATTTCTAATCTATGTCAGCCTCAGAAAGTGCCAAACAGAGTTACGTTTTTCACAGAGCAAAGGTGTAGCAAGTTACAAGAAAGAACCAATTAGCTCAAAAGTCTGATATGGTTAAATTCAAGGCTACACGTGTTCTTCTTGCATTCTCACTATGTTAACTAACCCATTCCCAGGTGCACAGTGGATAAGAGATATGGGAACTTAGCAACAAGCATTGGCCCAATAATGAAATCCTACACCAGCACTAGCACCACTCTAATAACTTTTCACTCTTTCAAAGGCTCTATGTTTTAGGCTTTGCATGCTTCTCACAGTTGGGAGGCTGTAAATAATTGTATGCATAGCTGCAAGAGTCTGGATATATGTGCCAAGCAAGCTAGAATGCTAACAGAGGGGGTTTGATTTGAAATATTCCTCTCATGTCCAGGAGACTTATTAGCTATAGCCCTAAGTTGATATTTTCCAGAGAAAGGTGGTGAGGGTTAGCCCCCGGTTCATATCAGAGGAGTTGGTGAAAGTCATGAAACAGTAAAACATACAGATTCTGGTTTGAGGGTAGATGCTCGAGAAAGCCTAGGGAGCCCCTTGAGCTCTGAAGCCTTGCTTAACAGTTCTCTTCCACATGACCCTGTCATGGGTGGGATCTCCCGTGGCAGCTCCCGGCACCTCCTTGTCCATCACCAACTCCTGGAGTTTACTCAAACTCATGTCCATTCAGTCAGTGATGTCATCCAACCATCTCATCCTCTGTCATCCCCTTCTCCTCCCACCTTCAATCTTTCCTAGCATCAGAGTCTTTTCCAATGAATCAGTTCTTCACATCAGGTGGCCACAGTATTGGAATTTCAGCTTCAGCATCAGTCCTTCCAATGAATATTCAAGACTGATTTCCTTTAGGATGTATTGGTTTGATCTTCTTTCTGTTCAAGGGGCTCTCAAAAGTCTTCTCCAACACCACAGTTCAAAAGCATCAATTCTTTAGTGCTCAACCTTCTTTATAGTCCAACTCTCACATCCATACCTGACTACTGGAAAAACCATAGCCTTGACTAGACAGATCTTTGTTGGCAAAGAAATATCTCTGCTTTTTAATATGCTGTCTAGGTTGGTCATAGCTTTTCTCCCAAGGAGCAAGCGTCTTTTAATTTCACGGCTGCAATCACCATCTGCAGTGATTTTGGAGCCAAGAAAATAAAGTCTGTCACTGTTTCTATTGTTTCCCCATCTATTTGCCATGAAGTGATGGGACTGGATGCCATGATCTTAGCTTTCTGAATGTTGAGTTTTAAGCCAGCCTTTTCACTCTCCTCTTTCATTTTCATCAAAAGGCTCTTTAGTTCTTCACTTTCTACCATAAGGGTGATGTCATCTGCATGTCTGAAGTTACTGATACTTCTCCCAGAAATCTTGATTCCAGCTTATGCTTCATCCAGGGCAGCATTTCGTATGATGTACTCTGCATATATGTTAAATAACCAGGGTGACAATATACAGCCTTGATGTACTCCTTTCCCGATTTGGGATTGGGAACTAGTCCGCTGTTACACATTCCGTTGTAACTGTTGCTTCTTGACCTGCATACAGATTTCTCAGGAGGCAAGTCAGGTGGTCTGGTATTTCCATCTCTTGAAGAATTTTCCACATTTTGTTGTGATCCACACAGTCAAAGGCTTTGGTGTAGTCAATAAAGCAGAAGTAGATATTTTTCTGGAACTCTCTTGCTTTTTCCATGATCCAGTGGATGTTGGCAATTTGATCTCTGATTCCTGTGGCTTTTCTAAATCCAGCTTGAACATCTGAAATTTCACCATTCATGTACTGTTGAGACCTGGCTTGGAGAATTTTAAGCATTACTTTACTAGCGTGTGAGATGAGTGCAATTGTGTGTTAGTTTGACCATTGCCTTTCTTTGGGATTGGAATGAAAGCTGACCTTTTCCAGTCCTGTGGCCACTGCTGAGTTTTCCAAATTTGCTGGCATATATGAGTGTTCTAAATATGCCAGCAAATTTGAAATCAGTCATATATATATATGACTGGTGTATATGTATATATATCTCCCCTCCCTCTTCAGCCTCTCTCCTACCCACACCATCCACCTCTCTAAGTCATCACAGAGCACCAGGCTGGTAACCCTGAATTATATAACAGCTTCCCATTAGCTCTCTGTTTCACACATGGTAGTGTATATATATCAATGCTACTTTCTCAATTCATCCCACCCTCTCCTTCCCCTGTTGTGTCTATGAGTCCATTCTCTATGTCTGTGTCTCTATTCCTGCCCTGCAAATAGGTTCATCAGTATCATTTTTCTAGATTCCATATATATGTGTTAATATACAATATTTGTCTTTCTCCTCCTGACTTACTTCACTCTGTATAATAGGCTCTAGGTTCAAATGGCAATCCACTCCAGTACTGTCGCCTGGAAAATCCCATGGACAGAGGACCTTGGTAGGCTACAGTCCATGGGGTCACAAAGAGTCGGACACAACTGAGCGACTTCACTTTCACTTTCATCTACCTCAGTTCAGTTGATTCACATTTGTTCTTTTTTATGTCCTAGCAATATCCCATTGTGTATACGTAACCACAGCTTCATCCATTCATCTGTTGTTGGATATCTAGGTTGCTTCCATGTTCTTGCTATTGTAAATAGCGCTGCAATGAACATTGGGGTACATGTGTCTTCTGAACTATGCTTCATATGGTGGTTTTATTCCTAGTATTTTAAGGAATCGCCATATTGTTCTCCATAGTGTCTGTATCAGCCTACATTCCCACCAACAGTGCAAGAGCGTTCACTTTTCTCCACGTCCTCTCCAGCATTTGCTGTTTGTAGATTCTTTGATGATAGCCTTTCTGACCAGTATGAGAAGATACCGCATTGTAGTTTTGATTTGCATTTCTCTTACAGTGAGTGATATTGAGCACCTTTTCATGTGTTTATTGGCCATCTGTGTGTCTTCCTTGAAGAAATATCTGTGTAGGTCTTCTGCTCATTTTTTGATGGGTTGTTTGTGTTTCTGATATTGAGCTACATAAGCTGATTATGTATTTTGGAGATTAATCCTTTGCCGGTTGTTTCATTTGCAATTATTTTCTCCCAATCTCAGAGCTGTCTGTCACCTTGTTTATAGTTTCATTTGCTATGCAAAGCTTTTAAGTTTAACTAGGTCCCATTGATCTTCTTTTCTTTTTTTTTTTTTTTTTCTGTTTCCATTACTATAGCCGGTGGGTCAAAGAGGATCTGCTACAATTTATGTGGAGTGTTCTGCTTATGTTTTCCTTTAAGAGTTTTATAGTTTCAGGCCTTACATTTAAGTCTTTGATCCATTTCGAGTTTATCCTTTTTGTGAATGGTGTTAGGAAGTATTCTAAATTCATTCTTTTACGTGTAGTTGTCCAGTTTTCCCAGCACCACTTATTGGAAAGAGGCTGTCTTTTCTCCATTGTATATTTTTGTTTCCTTTGTCAAAGATAAGGTGCCCATAGGTGCATGGATTTGTCTCCAGGCTTTCTATATTGTTCCATTGGTTTATATTTCTGTTTTTGTGCCAGTACCATACTGTCTTGATGACTATCACTTTCCAGTTTCGTCCAAAGTCAGGAAGGTTGATTCCTCCAGCTCCATTTTTCTATCTCAAGATTACTTTGGCTGGTCTTTTGTTTTCCATACAAATTGTAGAACTTTTTGTTCTAGTTCTGTGAAAATGCCTTTGGTAATTTGATAAGGGTTGCATTGAATCTGTAGATTGCTTCAGTGGTATAGTCTTTTTCACAATGTTGATTCTTCCAATCCAAGAACATGGTGTGTCTCTCCATCTGTTTGTGTCATGTTTGATTTCTTTGATCAGCATCTCAGTTTTCTGGACACAGGTCTTTTGTCTCTTTAGGCAGGTTTATTCCTAGGTAATTTTTTTTTTTTTTTTTGCAGTGGTAAATGTGATTGTTTCCTTAATTTCTCTTTTGATTTTTCATTGTTAGTGCATAGGAGTGTACATGATTTCTTTGTATTTATTTTGTATCCTGCGACTTCACTAAATTCACCCATTAGGGCTAATAATTTTCTGGAGGCGTCTTAAGGGTTTTATGCATAGTATCATGTCTTTTGCATACAGTAAGAGTTTTACTTTTTCTTTTCTAATCTGGATTTCTTTTATTTCTTTTTCTTCTCTGACTTCCAAAACTATATCATAATAGTTGTGGGAATGGGTACCCCTGTCTTGTTCCTAATCTTAGAGAAAATGCTTTCAGTTATTCACCATTGAGAATAATGTATGCTTTGAGCTTGTCATATATTGTCTTTATTATGTTGAGGTAAATTTCTTCTCTGCCCATTTTCTGGAGAGTTTTTTTTTTTATCATAAACGGGTGTTGGATTTTGTTGGATGCTTTGTCTGCATATACTGAGATTATCATATGTTTTTTTCTTTCAATTTGCTAATGGTGTATCAAATTTATTGATTTGTTTATATTGAAAAATCTATGAATCACTGGGATAAATCCTACTAAGTCATAGTGTGTGATACTTTTAATGTGTTGTTGGATTCTCTTTGCTAGAATTTTGTTGAGGATTTTTGAGTCAAGTCCATCAGTGATTTGGCCTACAATTTTATTTTCTTGTAATATCTTTGTCTGGTTTGAGTATCGGGGTGATGGTGGTCTCATAGAATAAATTTGGGAGCATTTCTTCCTCTGCAATTTCTTTGAAAGAGTTTGAGCAGGATAGGTGTTAACTCTTCTCTAAATGTTTGATAGAATTCACCAATGAAGCCATCTGGCACTGGATTCTTGTTTGTTGGAAGATTTTAGATCATAGTTTCAATTTCAGTTCTTGTGATTGGTCTGTTCTTATTTTCTATTTCTTCATGATTCAGTCTTGGAAGGTGGTACTTCTCTAAGAATTTGTCCATTTCTTCTGGGTTGTCCATCTTATTGGCATATAGTTGCTCATGGTAATCTTTTATGACCCTTCATATTTTTGCATTGTCTATTGCAACTTATTTCTCATTTCTAGTTTTAATGATTTGAGTATTCTTCCTTTATTACTGATGAGTCTGGCCAATGATTTGTCAGTTATATATATCTTCTCAAAGAACCAGCTTGTAGTTTTATTGGTCTTTGCTTTTGCTTTCTTCATTTCTTTTTCATTCAGTTTCTGCTCTGATCTTTATAATTTCTTTCTTTCTACTAACGTTTGGATTTGTTTGTTGTTGGTCTTTTTCTAGTTGCTCTAGATGTAAGGTTAGGCTGTTTATTTGATGTTTTTCTCATTTCTTGACATTGGCTTGTACTGCTATAAAATCCTCTCTCAGTCCTGCTTTTAGGGTCCCCAGAGCTTTTGGGTTGTTGTGTTTTCATTGTCATTTGCTTCTAGGTATTTTTAAAATTTCCTCTTTGACTTCCTCAGTGACCTCTTGGTTATTTGGGAGCATATTATTTAACCTCCATGTATTTGTCTTTTTTCACATTTTTTTCCCTGTAATTAATATCTAATCTCAAAATATTGTAGTCAGAAAAAACTGCTTGATACAATTTCAATGTTTTTTTTTTTTTCAATTTACCAAGTCTTGATTTGTGGCCCAAGTTAGGCTCTATCCTGGAGGACATTCTATGTGTACTTGGGAAAAAAGTGTATTCTGCTCATTTGTATGGAATGTCCTGTAGATATCAATTAGGCTAAACTAATGTATTAAGGTCTGTGTTTCCTTAATTTCTGTCTGGATGAACTGTCTGTTGGTGTGAGTGGGATGTTAAAGCCCCCCACTATTACTGTGTTACTGTCAACTTCCCCTTTTATAGCTGTTAGCATTGCCTTATATACTGAGCTGCTCCTATGCTGGGTGCATATATATTTATAATTATTATGTATTCTTCTTGGATTGATCCCTTGATCATTATGTATTGTCTTTCCTTGTCTCTGGTAAGAGTCTTTATTTTAAAGTTTATTTTATCTGATATAATATTGCTTCTTTAGATTTCTTTTGATTTCTGTTTGCATGGAGTATCTTTTTCTAGCCCCTCACTTTCTAGTCTGTATGTGTCCCTAGATCTGAAGTGGGTTTCTTGTAGACAGCATATATATGGGTCTTGTTTTTGTGTTCCTTTAGCCAGTCTGTGTCTTTTGGTTTGAGCATTTAATCCATTTACATTTAAGGTAGTTATTGATATGTCTGGTCCCATTACCATTTACTTTATTATTCTGAGTTTGTTTTTGTAGGTCTTTCTTCATTTTATATTTCCTATCTGAAAAAGTTCCTTTAAGCATTTTTTGTGAAGCTGGTTTGGTGGTACTGAATTCTCTTAACTTTTGCTTACCAATAAAGCTTTTAATTTCTGTGAATCTGAATGAAATTCTTGCTGAGTGGAGTAATCTTGGCTGTGGGTTCTCTTCCTTTTATCATTTTAAGTATGGCCTGCCATTCCCTTCAGGCCTGCGTAGTTTCTACTGAAAGACCGCCTGTTAGCCTTATGGGGTTCACTGTTAGCCTGTTAACCTTATGGGGAAGCCATTGCATGATATTTGTTGTTTTTCCCTTTCTACTTTTAATATTTTGTGTGTGTGTGTGTTTGATTTTTGTTAATTTCATTAATATGTGTCTTGGCATGGTTCTCTTTGAGTTTGCCCTGTATGGGACTCCCTGAGCTTCCTGGATTTGGTTGGCTATTTCCTTTCTCATGTTAGGAAAGTTTTCAACTATAACCTCCTCAAATATTTTCTCACACCCTTTCTTTTTTTCTCTTCTTCTTCTGGAACCATTATAATGCAAATGTTGGTCTGCCTAATGTTTTCCCAGCAGTCTCTGTTACTATCCTCATTTCTTTCAATTCTTTTTTCTTTATTCTACTCTGTTTCAGTTATTTCCACTGTTCTGTCTTGCTGTTCATTTATCTGTTCTTCGGCCTCAGTTATTCTGCTATTGGTTCTCTCTAGTGTATTTTTTTTCTCAGTTATTGTGTTGCTCATCACTGACTGTTCTTTATTTCTTCTAGGTCCTTGTTAAACATTTCTTGCATCTTCTCAGTCTGTGCCTCCATTCTGCTTATTTGTGCTTCCATTCAATTTCTGAAATTTTGGATCATCTTTACTACCATTACTCTGTATTCCTTTTTAGGTAGAGTACCTATTCCTCTTCATTTATTGTTCCTGTCTGTTTTCACTTTGCTCCTTTCATCTGCTGCATGTCTTCTCATTTTGTTTAACTTGCTGTGTTTGGGATCTCCTTTTGGCAGCTGCAGGGTCATAGGTCCTCTTACTTGTAGTCTGTTCCCAATGGATGGTGTTGGACTAGTGCTTTGTGAAGATTTCCTGGTGAGGGGACTGGTGCCTGTGTTCTGGTGGATGGAGCTGGATCTAGTTCCTCTGATGGGCATTGCCATGTCCAGTGGTGTGTTTTAGGGTATTTGTGGGTATGTGATGGCTTTAGGCAGTCTGTCTTCCATTGGGTTGATCCAGGACCTAGTGTTGAAATGGAGGCCTTTACGAGAATCCTCACTGCCTAATATTCAATCGGGTCAGGAGTTCTCTGATGTTCAACATCCGGTGCTTGGGTCACCTATCTTGGAGGTTCAGGCCCAACCCCTGGCTGGAGCACCAAGACTCCACAAGCTGCACAGACAGAAGAGAAAGAAAAAGATAAAAGAATCAATCAATCAGACAAAACACCAAGTCAACTCCACACATCAGCAGATAATTGGATTAAAGTTTTACTGAGCAAGGCCTTACATACCAGAGCAAGACAGTTTTTCCCACCACCAGTCCCTCCCATCAAGCTTACACAAGTTTCTTTGCCTCCTCCATCTGAAGGCAGACAGAAGAAGCAAGAAGAGCATCATTACAGAAAATTAATCAGCATGAAAAAGCAGAAAGTTATGTCCCCAAAGGTGTTCGAGAAGACTCTTGAGAGTCCCTTGGACTGCAAGGAGATCCAACCAGTCCATTCTGAAGGAGATCAGCCCTGGGATTTCTTTGGAAGGAATGATGCTAAAGCTGAAACTCCAGTACTTTGGCCACCTCATGCAAAGGGTTGACTCATTGGAAAAGACTCTGATACTGAGAGGGATTGGGGGCAGGAAGAGAAGGGGACAACAGAGGATGAGATGGCTGGATGGCATCACTGACTCGATGGGCGTGGTCTGAGTGAACTCCGGGAGTTGGTGATGGACAGGGAGGCCTGGCATGCTGCGATTCATGGGGTTGCAAAGAGTCAGACACGACTGAGCGACTTAACTGAACTGAAAACAAGATAAACAGAAAAAAACCACAAAAAGAAATTCACACACTCACACTCACTAAAAGAAAAGAAAAGAAAAAAAGAGAGAGAAGAAACAAAAAGAAGAGAGTGATCCAACCAATAAATGAAAACCAACAGTAAAAAAACTAAACTAGCAAAACACAAAAGCAAGATTAAATCAAATGCAGAAAGCAAACTAAAATAAGAGCAAAGAAAACATAAAACAACCACATTAATACAATCAAAAGAAAAAAAGTAAAAGCAAAAGCAAGATGAAGACAGAAGGAAAAAATACAAAACATCAAAGAAGCAAATATAGATCAAGGTAAAATGTAGTTAAAAAGATCAAAACCAAGGGGAAAAAGCAATATAATGAAAACATACTGTGGAAATTGGAAAAAATAAAATAAATGTACTTAAAAGTAAAAAAATTAAAATTAAATGAATAATAAAAGAAAAACAATAGAACAAAACAAAAAAGAAAGAGTAGTAATAGGTCTACAACTACTGCCTTTCTACTGCTTAGAAAGGTCTCTGGATGTGCAGTGGGCATTTGTGGGGCCAGTTCAGATTCTGGTCTGGCCTTACTCCAGCTTATCCTTTTTTCCAAAATCCACAATTGTCCCCAATATCCACAGCCTCAAATGTGGGAACGCATCATTTATTCAGACATTCCAGATGCAGGACTTCCCATACCAGCTGTGGAGATTTAATTCACTGCTCCTGCATTCTCTTCCTTCGGTCACACAGCTGGTGCTCAGCTTTGGTTTTGGCCCACCGCTGTTTGCATGCTGCCCTCCAGCTTCTGGTTTTACACCCAGACAAGAGAGGGGAAGGCGGCAGCTGGTTAGGGCTCACTTGCCCACTCAGACTGGGGAGAGGGACATACATAGCAGACGCGTTGGGGATGTGCAGGGAATGCCTTCATCGGAAGAGGCCGCTGAGAAGGTGCTGCAGCCTGGGGCAGGGCCTGTGCTCTCCAGGGGAATCAACTCCAGGGCACAGATCCCTCTGTGATGCCGGGGGCACAGGCTCCCGGGAAGGAGTGGACAGTGGCCTGTGCCCGCTCACAGCCTGGTGGAAGTGGGGCAGCCGTCATGTCTGCCTCCTGGGTCAGAGCTGCGGTTCACCCCTCCTCTGGAGCTTGTGAAGGCATGCCCTGCCGTCTGAGTGCACGGAATTACAGCGTCCCTGACCGGCCTGCCCTTCTCCTCATGTACCCTGCGCTGATGCGTGCTCTCTGGCAAGTCCAGGCTCTCCCCTGGACTCCTGCAGCTGTGGTGTGCCTTCAGACTGTCGTCATGGCAGTCCTCTCCCTGGGGCCTGGCCTCTGAACCCGAGTCTCAGCATCCAGCCCCCACCCGTCTCGGCGGGCATGGAGACAAGCATCTCAGGCTGGGGGGTGCTGTCGGCTTTGACCTTTATGCAAAATTCTCTCCACTTTGCCCTCTGTACACCATCCTGCCGCACTCTCTTCTGAGGTTCTGAAGCTTCCCCCATCCCCACTAGTGAGGGGGTTTCTGAGCATGTGGAAACTTTTCCTCCTTCATAGCTCCCTCCCAGAGGCACAGGTCCCATCCCAATTCCCTGTCTCTCTATTTTCTTTTTCTTTCCTTCTTTCTCCCAACCTGGTTGTGTGGAGATTAGCTTGCCCTTTTTGGAAATCTGGTCTTCTGCCAGCATTCAGTAGGTGTTCTGTGGAAGTTGTTCCACATGCAGGTGTATTTTTTTTTTTTTTAAGATTTATCTGTTTATAAATAGATAAATTTATCTGTTGCACTAGGTCTTCATTGCTGGGCATGGGCTTTCTCTAGTTGTGGAAGAGGGGGCTGCTTTTCGTTGTATGCAGGCCTCTCTTTGTGCTGGCTTCTCTTGCTGCAGAGCGTGGGCTCATGGCTTTAGGAGTTGCAACACATGGGCTCAGTGGTTGTGGCTGGTGGGAGAGCTGGCTCAGTAGCTGTGGTACCTGGGCTTAGTTAGGCCGTGCATGCAGACATAAATTTGATATATTTCTTGGGGGTGGGGGTGGTCGGGGGTCTCCAAGTCTTACTCTTCTGCCACCTTGAGAAATGGTATATTTCTATACTTACAAAATGATCACCATAATAAGTCTAGTCACCCTCTGTCACCACACAAAGATATTATATAATTACTGACCATATTCCCCACACTTTGTATTTCATATCTACAACTCATTTATTTTTCAACAGGAAGTTTGTACCTCTTAATCTTCCTCATGTATTTCTCCCTCCCCTCACCTTTTCCCCTGTGGCTACCATAGGTTTGTTCCCTGTATCTATTACTCTGTTTATGTTTTGTTATTTTTGTTCATTTATTTATATTCCACGTATAAGTGAAATCATACAGTATTTGTCTTTCTTTATCTGACTTATTTCACTTAACCTAATACCTTCTAGGTCCATTTGCATTGTTGCAAATGGCGAAATTTCATTCTTGTTACGGCTGAATATATATTCACACATATACAACAGACACACACATGTATATATATTTATATCTTGTTTATCTATTCATCTACTGATGGGCTTTCATGTTGCTTCCACATCTTGGCTACTGCAAATAATGCTGCCAAGAACATAGGATATATATATCTTTCTCAACTAGTGTTTTCATTTTCTTAGATAAATACTAACGAGTAGAACTGCTGGATCACATGTTATCTCTACATTTTATTTTTTGAGGAATCTCTGAACTGTTTTCTATAGCAAGCTGTACCAGTTTATATTCCCACCAACAGTGCACGAGGTGGGGCTCCCTTTTTTTTCACATTCTCCTCAACACGTATTTGTTGTCTTTTTTAAAACAACCATTCTGACAGGTGTAAGTTGACATCTCATTGTGGTTTTGGTCTGTATTTGCCTTGAAAATCAGTGATATTGAGCATGTTTTCATATGCTCATGTTTTGGCATGTCTTTTCTAGAAAAATGTCCTCTGCCATTTCCAATCATTTTTTGTTGAGTCGTATGGGTTCTTTGAATATTTTGGGTATAGACCTCTTACTGGATATATCATTTGAAAATAACTTCTTTTCAGTAGATTGTCCTTTCCTTCTGCTAATAGTTTCCTTCATGGTACAAAGTTTTTTAGCTTTATGTAGTCTCATATGTTTATTTTTGCTTTTGTTTCGCTTGCTTGAGTGATGTGTTTAAAAAACATTGTTACTAAGACCAATGCCATAGTGTGTACTGCCTGTTTTTTCCTAAAAGTCTTATGGTTTCAGGTTCTGCATTTAACTCTTTAATCCACTTTGAATTTACTTTTGTGCACAGTATGAGAAAGCAATGCAGTTTGGTTCTTGTGCATGTAGCTGTCCAGTTTTCCCGACACTATTTACTGGAGAGGCTGTCCTTTCCCCCTTTTATATTTTCGCCTTCTTTGTATAGGTTAATTGCCCATATAAGTGCGGGTTCATTTCTGGGCTCTCTATTCTGTTTCACTGATCTACATGTCTGTTTTTGTGCCAGTACCACACTGTTTGATAGCTGCAGGTTTGGATTATAGTTTGAAACCAGACATTGTGATACGTCCAGGTTTCTTCTTCTTTCTCAAGATTGTTCTGGCTATTCGGGGTCTTTTGTGTTTCTAGAAATTTTAGAATTATTTGTATAGTTCTGTAAAAAATGCCATTTATATTTTGATAGAGACGGTATTGAGAATGTAGATTGCACTGTCATTTTAACAAGATTATTTCTTTTAATCAATGAGCACAGCATACTTTTCTGTTTGTGTCATCTTCAATTTCTTTCATTAGTGTCTTACAACTTTCCAATTATAGCTTTTTACTTTCTTAGTTATATTTATTTCTAAATATTTTATTATTTTTGATACAACTGTAAATGGGATAATTTTCTTAATTTTACTTTCTGATAGTTTGTTGTTATTATATAGAAATGTAACCAATTTCTGCATACTAATTTTGCATCCTTCAACTTTACTAAATTCATTGATGAGCTCTTGTAGTTTTTTGGTGGAATCTTTAAGATTTTCCATGTATAGTATTATGTCATCTGTAAACAGTGACAATTTTACTTATTCCTTTTTAATTTGGATTCCTCATTTCTTTTTCTTGTCTTATTGCTATGGCTAGGACTTGCAATACAGTGTTGGTTAAAAGTGGTGAGAGTGGGCATCCTCGTCTTATTTTTTAATCATAGAACTTTCTTAGATGCTTTTAGCTCTTCACCACTGAGTATGATGTTAGCTATGAGCTTGTCATATATAATCTTTATTATGTTGAAATATGTTTCTTCTATATTCACTTTGTTGAAGGTTTTTATTATAAAGGTATACTGAATTTTCTCAAAAGCCTTTTCTATATCTAGATGATCCCATGATTTTTATTCTTCAATTCATTAATGTGGTGTATCACATTGATTGATTTTGGGATGTTGAAAAATCCTCGAAACTCTGAAATAAATTTCTCTTGATCATGCTATATGATCCTTTTAATGTATTGTTAGATGTTTCACTAGTATTTTATGGAGGATTTTTTTCATCTCTGTTCATCAGTGATATTTGCCTGTAATTTCTCTTTTCGTGATATCTTTTTCTTGTTTTGGTACCAGAGTGAGACTACCCTTGTAGAATGAGTTTGGAGGCATTACTTTCTTTGCAAATAACTTTAGAAGGATAAACATTAACTCTTCTCTAAATGTTTGGTAAAATTCACCTGTGAAGCTGTCTGGTCCTGGACTTTTGTTTGTTGGAAGTTTTAAAAATTACTGATTCAATTTCATGATTGGTAATTGATTTGATCATATTTTCTATTTTTTCTGATTCAGTCACAGGAGATTGTACATTTCTAGAATTTGTGCATTTCTTCTAGGTTTCCCATTTTATCAACATATAGTATAGTTTACAGTAATCTCTTATGATTCTTTACATTTCTGTGGTGTTGGTCAGAACTTCTTTTTCACCTCTGATTTTATTTATTTGGCCCTTCTCTCTTTTTTTCTTGAAAACTCTGGCCAAAGCTCTGTCAATTTTGTTTGAGCTTTTCTTAATGGGAAAAAGGAGTTTCTACTGATTAGAGAAACAGAATGAGGAGTAAACACCGCCAAAGCCAGCAGCAGCAACACCATCTTTGCATCCAGGAGCAAAATTCTACTTCTCATTGATCTCTTTTAAATCAGAAAAAGCCAACAGCAGTGACACCATCTTTGCATCCAGAAGCAAAATTCTACTTTTCACTGATCTCTTTTAAATCGGAAAAAAGAAAATTCAAGATGTGCTCAAGAGATTCAGATAAGTTATAGCACACCCACGAGAGACTGGGCAGAGATACTGCTAAGACACTTTCCACACCAGGAGAGAGGAGAACTGTGGTAGCATGGATGGAGTGCCTGCCTTCTGCTTTCTCTCAGAATAGGCCCTGCGAGTTGGGAGGATCATATATAAAAATAAGACTTTAGCATCTAGATGAGGTTAGGTGGTGCATGACCTCCATGTGGAGATAGGCAAGAACACGTGTACAACAACAGATGACAAAGAAGGATTAACACAGAGCAACGAAACCAGAGCTCATCAATGATTAGACTGGGCATAAGAATGTTAAGGTCAGGTGGACCTAATCAGAAAAAGTAACTAGAGAGAGATGGTTTCTGACCTCAGTTTAGAAAAAAAGGTGGATGGATGGATGGAAGAAGAGGCAGAAAGACAGGGAGCAGGCCTGACCCAGTCAGTGTAGGCAGGCACTCAATAAATTCTCCAGGGACCGACCTGAACTGAACTGCATGGAGAAATGTCTGAATTCAGAAGAAGTGATGATACTGGGGAGCAGGAATTTGATGTCAGAGGAAAGAGAGACAAGAATGCCCCTGTCCACCTGATTAAGAGGTATAATGAACTGTGCTAGGACTGGTTTCAAAGGCATGATTTTCAAGGCAAATAAATATATCATAGAGGTTAGCATTAGCACTCACCCAGTTGCTTATAAAGGGAGGCCTTCTTTGAGAGTGCTGTTTAAGAATAGAGGTGAGAGTGTGACTCCAAGTGACTCACAGAGATTTGATTGACCATCAACAATGAAGATGACTTAGATGGTCTGAAAAGTGAACAGGAGAATTTGGGCCAATAAGATAATGATTGGGACCAGCTAATAATTTGACCTGATCCACATTGCTAGCCACATAGCTAGAAATCAAATGGCCTTAAAAAAAAAATATATATATATATATATATATTTCCATGAGCTTAAAGGGTTAGCTGCCTAAATCTGTATAAATGGTTTTATGTACAGGTAATCACCCTTTGAGGAGAACAGTTTCTGGTACAATAAAGTCGCTTTCTCTAGTAACATATGTATACTTTCGTTGTATATCATCAGAATATCCAGGGAAGAATTACGCTGCCCCGTTCTCAGTTCCTCTGTGAATAAAGACTGGGTAAAAATCTCTCCAAAACTGTCTTATCACAAGGTACACACAAATTGATTTGCTACTGGCAGCCAGTAGAAGGCTGACTACCTGTCAGTGATGAACTGGGAATGCACAATGGGCCAGACTAAATGTGACCTCTCTTCCATGAAGCTTTATTCTAAAGGAGCAAGCGCCCACTGCCCACCATGGAACTGCAGCAGAATTCCATGAGGTAAACTATCTTATCCACCAGCAAGACCCACAGTGTGAAGAGGCACTTTATGCTCAACACCTGTAGGGTATTTACTCCTGAATCAGGACTATTGCCCTGACCCAGAGGTGCTTCAAGAGGCCTTCTAACCCCAGACCCTGGCCTCTAAACCAAACACATAATGACTCCAACTTATTGGCTTTTATTTATTTATTTTTTTGAGGTCCCACTAGCTTCCTTATGCACCCACCCTTTCAGACAAGAATCTCTATATTCAGACCCTCAACCTGCAGAAGAAACCTCTTGCTCTTTGCCCCTCTTTGCTAAATACATCCTCTGTGAACTCTGGGAGAAAGAAGTGCATGTAAGCTCCTGAGAGCATGTCAGCTCTCAGGAGAGCTGAGTCAAATGCAAGAGCAAGACTCTAGAACCTTAGGGAAACTAGGGGTCACTAAGAGACACAACTGAGTGACTTCCTTTTCACTTTTCACTTTCATGCATTGGAGAAGGAAATGGCAACCCACTCCAGTGTTCTTGCCTGGAGAATCCCAGGGACGAGGGAGCCTGGTGGGCTGCCATCTCTGGGGTCGCACAGAGTCGGACACTGATGCGACTTAGCAGCAGTACGCATTAGAGCTGGGAAGACTCCCTGCAGGCCCCTGTGGGTCATTTACCGTGTCAGACTCACCTTTAGCTCCGCACTGCCACCGTGTGGTCCCAGGGCAAATCCCAGGTCACTTGTCTTCTTTCCCCTTCAAGTGGGTGAGGGGCACCGGGAAGGTGGCTCACCACACCTCAACATTTCCCCTGCCCCTCCTCTGCTCAAAGCTACCACGATTTTATTTTAGCTCACATATCTCGTTGTCATTGTCTGTAGGAAACAAAGGTGACCAGAAATTTGCTGGTTATCAAGCAGTTTTATTGGCCAATTTCAACCACATTTTTGGGTTCTGGACTCAGGAGTGAGTTGCTATGGCCTAGAGGGAGGCTATAGCTCCTCAATAGATGGGAATACTTATTTACATACAAAACACAAAGTCATCTAGAATATTACAACATAGAAAGCAATTCTGAGAAATGCCCGCAGTCAAGCAACTAACCTCCTCCTGCCATAGTCAACCCTGCCCACCGCACGGTCCCCTGCCCACCCAACTCCCGCCCCCCCCAGCCCTCTACTTCCACATGGGCTCACAGGACTGAAGTGCAGTTATTCACAGAGTCCACAGGATGGCATAAACAATTCACAGAGGTGCTCAGCCCAGGGACAGTACAGCTCAGTTTCTCCTGGGGTGAGCTGTCAGAGAGCGTCGAAGAATTGATGCTTTTGAATTGTGGTGCTGAAGAAAACTCTTGAGAGTTCTTTGGACTGCAAGGAGGTCAAACCTGTGAATCCTAAAGAAAATCAATCCTGAATATTCATTGCAAGGACTGATGCTGAAGCTGAAGCGCCAATACTTTAACTACCCGATGCAAAGAGCCAACTCATTGGAAAAGACCCTGATGCTGGGAAAGATTGAGGGCAGGAGGAGAAGGGGATGACAGAGGATGAGATGGTTGGATGGCGTCACTGACTCAATGGACATGAGTTTGAGCAAGCTCTGGGAGATGGTGAAGGACAGGGAAGCCTGGCGTGCTGCAGTCCATGGTGTCGTAGCTGAACAACAACAGAGAGCATGGGACCTCCTTCTTTCTTCCCATGGTGACCCACATTTCTGAACCCTACCCAAGACCCTACTGCTGTCTCCAAATGCTTAGGAGAGCTTCCTACACAGACTGCAAAAGACATCAATCATAGATCCAGACATCATCCTGCCATTTCCTTCAGGAGCCTCCCGGAATAGACTCCTGAGGCACCCAGCCTGGTGTCCAGATGTTCCCCATTGGCCTCATCACAGAACAGTACCAGGTTTCTGGAAAAGATCAAGTGAAGCCTTTCCATGGGAGAAAGAGTGAGGGTCCCACAGCCACCATCACAAGTAAATCCCCCTTGTGTAAAGGAAATCTGGAAATATAATAGTGGGATTATTTGCTACTCCTTGCTGTAGAAGGACTTCCCTGATAGCTCAGAGGGTAACGCATCTGCCTACAATGTGGGAGACCCAGGTTCAATCCCTGGGTCAGGAAGATCCCCTAGAGAAGGAAATGGCAACCTACTCCAGTACTCTTGCCTGGAAAATCCAATGGATGGAGGAACCTGGTGGGCTACAGTCCATGGGGTGGCAAAGAGTTGGACATAATAGAATGACTTCACAAGCAAGCAAGCAAGCTACAGAAAGCACAGAGTGGGCATGGGAGGGGCTCTGGCCAACCCTGATTCCAAGCTCTTCTCTCCTCTCCACTTTAGAGTTTCAGGCCCAGTGCCCTGGAAGCCACCCACTGGATGAGATCCAGAGCCAGGCCACCGTCCTCTCTAGTATCAGAAGAATGTGGTACAGTCTACAGCCTCATAAATGCCTCCCACAAGGCAGACGTTGTTACTTCTATTTATGAGTGCCACTTGCTCAGAGACATTAGATAACTTGCCCAAGTTCATACAGGTAGAAAAGAGGTGAGATCGGGACTCAAAACCAGGTTTGGGTTACAAGGCCCGTATCCCTTCTACATCCCAGTTATCGTGATGAGCAAAGATTTACTTACTACCTACTGTGGCACTAGGGTCAGAAACTGTGGTCTGAGATGAGGAAGGCTTATGTAAACAGAGGAAGGAGCAACTTCAAAAGCTCAGGCTGGCGTGTGAGGTTCATAAGCACAGCTCCATCAGGATAGATGGACAGGGAAGAAGCAGTTGTATGTCAAGGGCTGACACGAGCAATGGCTGCAGTGGAGAGAGATAGCGGGTTCCCACATCTGCCCTGAGCCTTGATTCCATTAGGGCCTGCATCCCAGTTCCCAGTTCTCTAGTGTTGAAAGGCTGGGACGCTTTGCTCACTCATGACACTCAGCTTAGTTCTTTTCTCTTAAGGAGGCCGAAGGAGACTTCTTAGAGCTAAGTGGCCTCTCAAAGAAGTGTATCCCCAAAGCCACAGCCACCCCTCAAAGCTTCCCTAGGAGTGGAGGGCAGAGAGTGACTCTGTTCCCTCATGCTGCTCTCAAGAGCTCTTAATTAGATTAGCAATCAATCCCCACAGGAGTATAGCTTCATGGATTTAGAAGTTCATGGGTTTACAAACTGCCTACATACCCCCAGTCCTATTTGACCCTCATAACAAAGAGAGCTTTGTTGGTAGCTCAGCTGGTAAAGAATTTGCCTGCAATGCAGGAGACCCCAGTTCAACCCCTGGGTCAGGAAATTCCCCTGGAGAGGGATAGGCTACCCACTCCAGTATTCTTGAGCTTCCCTGGTGGCTCAAATGGTAAAGAATATGCCTGCAATGCAGGAGACCTGGGTTGAGAAGATCCCTTGGAAGAGGGCATGGTAACCCACTCCAGTACTCTGGCCTGGAGAATCCCATGGACAGAGGAGCCTGGCAGGCTACAGTCCACGGGGTCACAAAGAGTCAGAAATGACTGAGTGATTAAGCGTGCAGTGAAGAGAGCAAGGTCACTGGTGGCATCATGGTGGTAGAACCAGGGCCTGACTTCAGCTGATGCTCTTCCCACCATCAAGACCATCACTTAGATTAGAACCAGAATCATGGAGAGGAGGTTATTCCAAGGTATAAATGCCACTGGAGATAATGAGGAGCAGGACAAAGTCCCAACTTCCACCTGCCAGGTTCTCTTGGCATTAGCATCATGTAACTGCTGGCAATTGACACTTTTGAACTGTTGAGAGTCCCTTGAACTGTAAGGAGATACAACCAGTCCATCCTAAAGGAAAACAGTCCTGAATATTCATTGGAAGGACTGATGCTGAAGCTGAAACTCCAACATTTTGGCCACCTGATGTGAAGAACTGATTCATTGGAAAAGACCCTGATGCTGGGAAAGATTGAGGGCAGGAGGAGAAGGGGATGACAGAGGATGAGATGCTTGGATGGCATCACCAACTTCATGGACATGAGTTTGAGCAAGCTCCAGGAATTGGTGATGGACAGGGAGACCTGATGTGCTGCAGTCCATGGAGTCATAAAGAGTTGCCCATGACTGAGTGACTGAACTGAACTGCGGGCAGAGGTGGGCAGCATGGCCATGGCAGGACCACAGTCACCAAAATTGAGTCAAACAGTATAAACGTCACTATCATGAAAATCCAACAATTCTTCTAGAGCTTATGGGTTAGGAAGTCCTTAGTGCTTCTCCAGTCTTGCAAGTCATAAAAGGTTTGAGCTGGGAAAGACTTTGAAGAGCATCTCTATTCTGCAGGCAAGAAGCTGAGGTCCAGAGAGGGAGGTTAAGTTCCCAAGGTCGTACAGATACCACCAGGCAGAGCCGGGTTTCCCATCCTGGGCTCCTGACTTGATCGTGGCAAGCATGTGATTTGTGTGGAAGCTCTGAAGAGGCTCCAACAAATCCAGAGCCACGACTAAGTCACACTTTCTCAAAGGATGTGCCCTCCATGCAGCCCAAGAGGCAGAAGCCACGTGGACCCCGTGAAGGGAGGGGGATGTGCGAGTAATCCCTGCTGCTTCCAAGACTTCCTCCCACTCAGAATCTGGTGACCATTTTCATCTCCTCTCTCCTCACTCATTCTTCCCACACTCACCCCAGTGGGCCACCCCACCAAGAACATGCAGTCTTTTGCCTCGTCACTCATCCTAACTATAAATGAGGGCGTTTGGGAGAAGATAAGCGGCATTTGCAGAGTTTTTACCAGTTGCCAAGCGCTGTGCTACCCCTCACCTCCCTTCGGTTGACAGGTGAGTGGAGCAGGCGAAGCCTCCACACCTGTTCACGTCTCTTCATTAAGCACGCCTCTCTCTACCAACGCCCCCTCCCACACACACCCATCTCAGGATTCAAATAGGGTCCTCCTTGCAGTTATTCACTCCTTCCCTCTCCTGGCTGAACTGGGATGCACTAGTCAGATTAGGGTGGGACAAACAAGATAGGATACCAGCCTTGGAATCCCTGCTGCCTGTGGCTCCCCAGGCAGGAGAGCCCAGATCTGCAGCACCACACCTGTCACACACCTGGTCCCCAGACATGCTGTGAATACAGCAGCATCAAGGAAGCAGACAGTCTGAGTCGCCCTGCTTCCCAGTACGTGAGGTTGGGCGGGCAGCTATGACACCAAATATAGAAGCGGCCTTTCTGGCCTCCTCACCCTGCCTCAGGCTGAGTCAAAGGGCATAAATGTCATTGTCATGAAGATCCAACAGCTCTTCTAGAGCCTATTGGTTAGGGTGTCCTGAGAGAACACTTCTCCAATCTTGCAAAGTCATGAAAGGTTCTAGCTGAAGAAGACCATGGAGAGCATCAGGCTGGGCAGTGCTGAGATGGGCAGAGATCCTCCGCCAGACTCTGGGGAGTGCTTCCTAAAAGATGCTGGTCTCAGTGGCAGCATCACCATCCACCTGCTCTGCGCCCTGCAGGGAGTCTTTGGGCCCTGGTTTCCTGCTGAGTCCGGGGCTGAGGCCGCGGGCAGGCAGGCCACTGGAACGGGTCAGCAGGGTGGCATGGCGGCTGGACAGACTGCTGTTGGAGAGCCGCCTGCGCATCCTGGGCCCAGCGTCTCTGCAGCAGGCCAGACGGCGCAGGGCATGCAGCCACAGGTGGCTGTTGAAGCCCATGTAGATCCAGGGGTTGCAGCAGCTGCTGAGGTTGCCCAAAAGCATGGAGATGGTAAAAGCCACATTGGTCGAATCTGCCAAGGGAGAAGCACAAGGATTTCAGAGCTGGAAGGGACCTCGGAGAGAGTCCCACTCCCTACAGAACAGAGGAGGAAGCTGAATCCCAAGGAGGACCACGTGGGGTTCTATAATCACAAAGGATCACAGTTGAGGCTCAAACCTGGGACTCCTAACTCCAGGGTTTTGCCTCACTGATTTATTTATTCATTTTGTGCCACAAGGTGATGACAGGAGCTGAGGCTTGTTCTAAGGTGACTTAAGAGACACAGACATAGTCAGCAACAGGAGCAGCCCGAATCGGATCACTATCTTTGTTCCGAAATCTTGAATCGTGAATCCCCTAATGGATGTCAAGCACGGGTGAGGCAATTTCTATAAAATCTGCAGGAAAAATAACCATGATTCTAGGCAAGTTTGGGCACACCTGCATTCCCACTTATGTCATAGATATGGGTACACACTGCCCTCTGACCCTTTAGGGTCCGTCCCAGTCATTCTGTCATTCAGTTATTGTCCGTGTGATTATGGACCGTGCCAGGCCGGTGCTGGGGACCTCACAGGCAATCAGTGGAGCCTGACAGCCTAGAGGTCCCATGAAGCCGCCTCCAACTGTGCAGCTTCTAGGTACAGGGCATCCAGGCATCTCATTCCTGGCCAGTACTGTTCTCCGTCGTCAGAAATTACATCCAGAGAATGTCCCTTCTGCAGGGAAAACTAATTTCTCTCCTGGACAGTCAAAAAAAAATGCAAGCCTTCAAAGACTCTGATAAGATTCCTTCCAGATATAATACTCTTTCTGAAAACTAAATGAAACTTCTCATGCCAACAGGAAAGCTGCTGGGATGGGCCCCAGCCTTCTGCCAGATGCACCATGGCTAAGCTATGGAACGGGCTGCACACTGAGTTGCCCAGCTCTTTAGTGGAGGCTGTAGAATCACTGAGTGCCATGGCAGAGCTGGAAGGAATTAAGGGTTATGGCACAGACCTGAACCTAGGTCTCCCCTCTTTAAAGCAGCAATTCTGCACCCTGCCACCATTCCAACCAATGAACTCAAAGGCAAAGCTCAAGTGCCTGCTCTGTAAAGTGCCACGGAAGCTTCTAATACGCTGGGTCCTTGGGTGCTCTCCAGTGTGGTACTTGCAGCCCAAGAGAAGGAAAGATACAGGATCAGTATATTTGAGAGAAAGCATGAATCACAGAGTTGAGAAGCATAGAAGTGAGAGCAAGGAGGGAGCACTTGTAAGCAGAGGAGGGGGGGACCAGCCTCAGCAGCAAACCCAGGCTCCCGCAGCATGAAGGCGTCTGGCCTGCACCCCAGTTGACTGAACACCNGAGCAAGGAGGGAGCACTTGTAAGCAGAGGAGGGGGGGACCAGCCTCAGCAGCAAACCCAGGCTCCCGCAGCATGAAGGCGTCTGGCCTGCACTCCAGTTGACTGAACACCTGGGGGCTGCAGACGTTTGAGAAGTTGCTCTGGCTAAGGTGTGTATTCATCCCATCTGCTCCATCAGTATATGTATAGCGTCTAGATTAGGCCAGAGGCTGAGGGTTTCCAAGGTTTCTTCACTTGGGAAGCATCTGTTTGGATTGCCCCCCGCACCCTCCACGAGCCAGGCCCAGGTAGGGGCTCGAGATGCACCTGGAGCCCTGGAGTCTTCGGAGGCTCCAGCTCAGTCCTGGAGGCCAGACCTGCTGCAGTGTGGCCTGGAAGAGGCTCCACTGAAGGTCAGGGGCAAGGGCAAGCACAAGGAGACAGCTTCTTGCCAAAGACTCGGGAACGAGTGGCCAGGAGGCCAGCATGCTGTGGAGGGAAGCTGGGTGTACCGGAAAGCAAGTTTAAAGTAGTGAATGTCTGCTCAACTCAGAGTCCCCGAAGGGCTTCTGCTTTTCTGAGGGACACTTCGTTCCTGTACTGCTTACTCGGAGAGGCCCTTGATAAGTGATGAGTCACTTATATATGGGTCTGAGGGATGGTGGTGACTACAGGAGGCAAGCAAGAAAGCTTCTCGTAGGTTCCTTGATAAAGGGCAAACGGCCTTCTCATCGCTGGTGCCACCAGCTCAGCTATGAGTGTTGGGACTAAGACAACAATAAAAATCTGGATAAAGTTTGGCCTAAAAAGACCTTGATTCAATTCTTGGCTCCATCTGTTACTAGAAGTGGCACTTTGGACCAGTTATTTCACCTCTCTGAAGCTCAGATTACTTAGATGTCAAGGGGAGAAGGTCACCCCTAAGTAGCACAAGGCCTAAATGTGCTTGGCACATAGAAAGCCCTCCTTCCTTCTATTCTGTGCTTGACTAGAGGTGGGGGCAGTCCCTAGAACAGGTTAGGGGTAATATACTCATTGCTTAAAGGGTAATTTTATAAATAGCCTCTGGTCCACACCAGTGTCCAAAAAGTGGTTAAGAAGGGGTACAATGGGACTGTGACAACTCAGTATTGTTGAACTCTCCTTTTTTTTTTAGCTTTAAAAAATTATTTTTAATTGAAGGATAATTGCTTTACAATATTATGTTGGTCTCTGCCATACATCAACATGAATCTCGCTGAACTCTCTTGCAGAGTTGTGTTAATGTCATGAACAACCTTCCCCTTACTTCATCTTTCCAGAAAAGATGTTTGGCTTGAGCGTGCCCTAGGATGAGCAGATTGAGACTAGAAACAGTAGCACAGGGAAGGGAGATCACTCTAAGAGCTGGTAGGAAGTGACAGTCTGGGTCTGCTGGTCAGTGAGTCCTCAGGAAGCTTCCAGAACAAACTGCACAGGGCGTCTCTGGGGCAGTCACGTGCTGCACCCATCATACACCCCAAGCTGCGCAAGAAGAGTCTGCTATACTAAGGAGCACACAGTCACCCTGACAGGTGACCACACACTTGTCCCCACCCCCCTCTTCTTAGGGGAGCAGGAACAGATGTCTTTGAATACCACTTGCCAGCATTTGGGCTGCCCAGAAACAGCACTTACCTTTCTCAGGACAAGCTCAACCCCCAATGGCCTGACTAGCTGGCAGTATCTGAAACTTAGGCTGCCATCTATCTCACTCCAAAAAATGACCAGAATCAGGCCTCCTACGTCCCACCTGGAACACAGTCCTCTTAGAAGGTCCCATTTTGTTTTTCACTTAGGAGGAAGGCCCTTCTCTTATCACCTCCAGAGCTAGAATTTGGAAAGCGTGGGCACGGAGTTGAGGAAAGAGAGAGATTCCAGGCCTAGGTTCTATTCATCACTTAGCCACTTCCTAGCTGTGTGGCCTTGGGCAGGTCAGGTATCCTCTCTGAGCCTCTGCTTTCTCATTAACAAGACAAAGGGCTGAACTTGGAATTTCAGGGTTGTGCCCCAGGGCTAATTAATTGAAAATGGCTATTGAAAAGGAGTTCAAAGTCTTGTTCAGGTGTGTGTTTGGTTGGGGGAGTGGGGGGAGGAAGAATGATGAGAGACATACTTCAAGGGCCACAAGCTGCCATCTGGACCAAATCATTTGAAAATCCCTTCCAAACAGTCTAGCAAACTATCAGTTGCTTGGCCAAATCTACTCATGGTCATATCTTCATTAGGGCCAAATAGTATTTTAAAATGCTTTAATCAGTTGCCAAAATTGTAGAATATGGAAATTTCACGTTACAGGTACGCACATGGCATGTTTCGACTGGATGGGAGTCACAGCTGTCCCTTTTCACCCCGGGATAGGCACCATCTTTAATGCTGCACCCGTTTATTACCTGCCTGACCCTGGCAGCCTCTGTGCTGTGCTGCCGAGCTAAGTCACTTCAGTCGTGTCCAACTCTGTACGACCCCATGGACTGTAGCCCACCAGGCTCCTCTGTGCATGGGATTCTCCAAGCCAGAATACTGGAGCAAGTTACCATGCCCTTCTCCAGGGGATCTTCCCGACCCAAGCATCAAACCCATGTCTCTTAAGTCTTCTGCACTGGCAGACAGGTTCTTTACCACTAGCCCCACCTGGGAAGGAGCCTCAGATGGTAAAGACTCTGCCTGCAGTGCGGGAGACATGGGTTCAATCCCTGGGTCAGGAAGACCCCCTGGAGAAGGAAATGGCAACCTGCTCCAGTATTCTGGCCTGGAGAATCCCAAGGACAGAGGAGTCTAGTAGGCTATAGTCTGTGCGGTCACAAAGAGTCAGACACGACTGAGTAACACACACATAATACTAAATGAGATCTTCAAACACTTTGAAGGGATTGATAGAAACCATTCAAAATGAATGCATACTAGAACTGTCCCTTTTCACACCGGAACAGACACCATCTTTAACTGCTTCACCCATATGTTACCTGCCTGCCCCCGGGAGCCACTGTGGCCCTGTCCTAAGACCCACCTTCTCTTTTCTCTGCACTTTTCCACCTCCTGCTCCTGCTTCTACCTTCCCAACCAGACCACACACTTGCCTTCATCAGGGGCATTCTCATCCCACACAGACCACATCTGGACACTGAAGAAAGGCGCCCAGCAGGCGATATAGGCCAGCACAATGACGAAGGTCATCTTCACAGTTCGGATCTTGGCCCGCGAGATGGTGCTGACGCTGCTAACCCGGGACGGCAGTCCCCGCGTGGCTGCCACTGGGCCACAAGGAGCAGACGGCCTGTTCCCAGGGCCCCAGCTCCCTCCTTCGACCTGCCCAGCCTCCGTCTTGACTTTGAGGTTCTTGCAGATTTCGTGGCAGATGAGGCTGTAGCAGGCTGTAAGCATGACCACTGGCAGGATGAAGATGGCTAGGGTGGTCCAGGTGATGTAAGCCCGTGGACCCCAAGGGAAGCGGAAGTCTGCCCAGCAGTCCAGCACTCCAGAGCCCTGGATCACCTCTCGAACGGAAAAAATGAAGACTTGAGGGAGGCTGAGGACGGCGGCCAGCAGCCAAGGGGCTGCGATGAGCGGGTAGGTGGACCGGCTGGGCTGCTGGAGGCTGCGCAGGGGGTGACAGACGGCCAGGTAGCGGTCCAGCGTCATGGCCAGCAGCATGTAGGTGGAAGCAAACATGCTCAGCACCTGCAGGTACTTGACGGCCCGGCAGAGCGGGTCGGGGCCCCGGAAGCGGTAGGTGATGTCCCACAGAAGCTGGGGCAGCACCTGGAAGAGCGCCACGCCCAGGTCGGTCAGGGCCAGGTGCAGCACGAAGACCTGCATGCGGGAGCGCTTGCGGACCGGCTGTCCCACCGTCAGAAGCACCGTCAGGTTGCCCCCTGTCGCCAGTGCCAGCACAGTGGCCAGGACGCCGATCTCCACCTTGGCCAGCTCCTCATCCCGGCCCAGCCAGGGTGTGGTGGCGTTGGGGGCAGAGAGGGTGCTCCCCGAGGTAGGAGCAGCCGTCCAAGGAGGCCTAGAATCCATGGTGGAAGTTTGCTGGGAGAGAAGCCGGCGAGGAGGCGGGGATGGACCAGAGTGTGAGCACAAGTAGAGAGGCCGGAGGAATGAGACGGAGTGGGCAGGAGGAGGTTAAAGATGGAAGAAAGGGGAAGGGTGGGATGACCAGAAGGAGGCTGAGACTGTGGCAGGAGTTAAGAGGGCAAGGATGGAGAGGATGAGGGAGAATGAGGTATGGAAGAAGATGCTGAGCCCAGAGAGGGGCGGGGGGACCCAGGAGCGAAGGGAAGCAAGAGTCAAGGAGCCGAGGAGTCAGGAAGGGGAGAATGGTCGAGGCTGCGCAAGGCGAGCCTTCTGAAAGGGTAAGAAGTCTAGCGGAGCTGGCACCACTCCCCAATGCTCCTCAAATCCACTTTCTCCAAACTTCCCTGGAAGCGGGAAGCGGGTGCTCCTAAACCTGTTTTTGCAGGAGCGCTCCTGGACAGAGGAGTCGCTGGAAAACGCCACTGAGCCCACACGCTCAAGCTGGCGGCTGGGCGCGAGCAGCCTTTATGCGCTCGCATCCGAAAGCAGCGGCCCCCGCGCGCCGCGTGCCTCCTGCCGGGGAGGGCGAGTGACACCGTGAGCGACCAACCGCGGGGCCCAGAGAGGCTGGCAGGCGGGGCGGGGCGGGGGCAGCGCGGGAGTGGGGACTGAGGGAAGCCCGGGAGGAGGGGCAGAGGGGCAGGTGGGGCGGAGGGGCAGGTGTGCCCCGGACAGACGGAGCCAGAGAAGCCGACGGCGCGACGAGCGCTCATCCGCCGGCGGGGCCCGCGGACAGACAGCTCCCCGTGGCTCGCGCCTGGAACCATCGGACTGTCTCCCCAGACAGGTGCGCGCCCAAGGGATGGGTGGTGGCCGCCCACCTACCGGGGACCCCGAGGCCGGCAGCGCTGGGGGGGAATCCCTGTCCCCCAGGTAACCCCCAAGGGTGGCCAGGTGGGCGAGGCAGCGCCCCAGACGGAGCCCTGGGCCGTCGGCGGCGACGTCTGACCGCAGGCTTTGTGGAAACCTGGAACCATAAAGGCGGGAAGAAAATAAAGAAAATAAAGGCGAGGCTGTGGGTGGAGAGGAGGCAGCGGCGGAGAGAGCGCGGTGGGACGACGAGTAGGTCCTGGGGAACCGGGGTCCAGGGGAGGGCTTCGACTCCAGGCTTCCCGGAGTCTTTCACCAGCGGTCACCTCAAGGCGGTTAACCACCCTGGGAGGCAGAAAACTGAGGTGGTGGAAGTTACATACAGGATTCGCTCTAGAAAATCACAGAACTAGTGAAGCAGTGGAGGCAGGACTAGACCCAGTGCTTTTCCCAGAGCGGCCTTTTCTAACTTCCGTTGAGCGGCACGGGCGCAGATAAAAAGAAACCACCAGGGCGCAGAGGGAGCTTAGAGTGCAGCGGAGACAGTGTAACAGTGCCATGGTACTGGGTGTGGAATTCATTTTATTTTTAGCACGTAGAGGAGGTGGATTACTGGGACTCCAGAGCAGAAGTTCCTTAGGAGTGACAAGAGCATGGTCTGCTACCCTCAGGAAGGCCAGGGCCCATCATCATACCAGAGATCCGCTTGTCTTGCCTTTTAATCAAACCTGACCCCCCTTTATAGTGTCATCTGTCCACCCATGTATCCAGTTAAGGTCCCTTCTTGACTGCCTCCATCCTACACAGCCTGTACATTCATCTCCAGCTCATCCTTCATGGTTCAAACACTCACATTCCTCACCTAAAATATATTAGCATCTTCCTTTTGTGCAGTGCAGCCCAACCCTTTGACAGCGAAACTCAAAAGGTCTGTTTGTCTCCATCTTCTTACTCCTGTTCATTTCTCAATGTATTCATTTAAAATTATATATAGTTAAACATATGATATCAAACTATATGTTCCATTCTGGAACTTGCTTTTTAAATTCCACTTTATTTTTTAGATCTGCCCATGGTAATACATAGATCTAGTTTATTCAGTTTCTCATGCACACTATTGAAGTATGTGAATATAATGCATTTTGTTTATTCATGATTTTAGGTTATTTTCAGCTTTTTTAGCTATTTAATTTTTAATGCTACAATGAACATTCTTTATATATGTGTCCTTTATATATATGTCCTTATGTTCATGTGCGAGAATTTCTCTCAGGTGTACATACAGATGTATATGCTTGATTAAAAGACGCTTTGTCCTTGGAAGAAAAGTTATGACCAACCTAGATAGTATATTCAAAAGCAGAGACAATACTTTGCCGACTAAGGTCTATCTAGTCAAGGCTATGGTTTTCCCTGTGGTCATGTATGGATGTGAGAGTTGGACTGTGCAGAAGGCTGAGTGCTGAAGAATTGATGCTTTTGAACTGTGGTGTTGGAGAAGACTCTTGAGAGTCCCTTGGACTGCAAGGAGATCCAACCAGTCCATTCTGAAGGAGATCAGCCCTGGGATTTCTTTGGAAGGAATGATGCTAAAGCTGAAACTCCAGTACTTTGGCCACCTCATGTGAAGAGTTGACTCATTGGAAAAGACTCTGATGCTGGGAGGGATTGGCAGCCAGAGGAGAGGGGGACGACCGAGGATGAGATGGCTGGATGGCATCACAGACTCGATGGACGTGAGTCTGAGTGAACTCCGAGAGATGGTAATGAACAGGGAGGCCTGGCGTGCTGCGATTCATGGGGTCGCAAAGAGTCGGACACGACTGAGCGACTGAACTATTATTGGACCATGCAGTGTATGAATTTTCAATTAGATAGATCTGTATCTTAAATTTTGTCTCCAAATGTGTTGTGCCGATTTAGTCTCCCACCAGTTGCATTTGAGTTTTCCACCATCGTCACAGTCAGACTTTCTAATTTTCACCAATTTGATAGATATGAAATAGCATCTCATGTTGCTTTTATTCTATTTCACTATTAATTATTTTGAGTATCTTGCCATGTGTTTATTTGTTGTTTGGACTTTTGTGAGTTGTTTATATCCTCTGCACAATTTTCGATCAGATCGTTTTTCTTGTCAGTTTGTAGGAAATCTCTATATGTTCTGATATGAATCTTTTATGTATTCTGATACATTGCGTATCTTCTCTAATCTATCACTTATCTTTTGTTTATGGGATCATCTGTTACAAAGAAAGTTTAAATTTTAATGAAACCAGTATTTTCTTTTATCATTTCTGCTTTTTGTGACTTGTGTTCCCTGTCTCAAGAACAGAGAGGTCCCGTATTTTTTTCTAACCCGTTTAACATTTGGTTTTTATTTTCTAGGTCTTAAGCCATTTAAAATTTATTTTGTGTATGTGTGAGATAAGAATCAACTTTACTTTTTTCCCACATGACAAATCAGTTCTCAGTTTACTGAGTACTCCATTCCCACTGTCACCTGTATAATATATTAAGATTCAAAATCTGTATATGGTGCTATTTCTGGGGTCTCTGGTCTGTTCCATTATTTTAATTTTTTTATCCCTGTTCTATTATTTCACTGTTTTATGTTCTAAAGCTTTATAATAAACTTTAATGTATAGAATAAAAGCCAACAAGCCTCCGTCTTGTTCTTATTTTCAAACCATTTTGGAAATGGTGAGGTTAGATATCAGTTTGTCTAGTACCACAAAAATTTCTGTTGAGTTTTCATTTGAAAGCATTGAATTTAGAGAATATTGGAGGGGAGAAGTGACAGATTTATAATTTTATTCAGATCTATTCATATTATTTATTCAATAATATTTAATAATTTTCTTCATAAATGTCTTCCCACAGAGGAGCCTGGCAGGTTACAGTCCATGGGACCACAAAGGGTCACGACTAGGCAACTGATCAGCAGGCACTTTTTCACAGGTTTACTCCCACGTACCTAGTAATTTCTGTTGCCACTCTACATAGAATTTTGTTCTATCATATTTTCTAATAACTATTATTTGTCGGTTATTGCCAGTATTTGGGAGTAATATTGGTTTTTTAACTTGATTTTAAATTTAGCAATTTGCTGCACCGTCTTATATTAGTAAATTATTTTGGACTGTCTATGCTTATAATGTTCTCTGCAAACAGCAATCATTTTTTGTCTTTCATTCCAATTCTGTTTAACTGTTATTTCTTTTCCTTATCTTAATGTAATAGCTAAGACTCCACTACAGTGTTGAATAGCAGACAACATTGATTTCTGACTTTAGTGAAAATGCTTCTAAAGCTTCATCATTAAATATCATACTTATGGTAGATCCTCTTTACTCTGTAATTTAAAAAAATCCTCATTTTTTACATGCACATAGTTTAAAGATTTTATTTTCTTGGGCTCCAAAATCACTGAGGATAGTGGCATAGCCATGAAATAAAAAGATGCTTGCTCCTTGGAAGGAAAGCTATGACAAATCTAGACAGCATATTAAAAAGCAGAAATATTACTTTGCCACAAAATGTCTATCTAGTCAAAGCTATGGTTTTTCTAGTGGTCATGTGCGGATGTGCTGGAGAAGGCAATGGCACCCCACTCCAGTACTCTTGCCTGGCAAATCCCATGGGCCGAGGAGCCTGGTAGGCTGCAGTCCATGGGGTCGTTACGAGTCGGACACGACTGAGCGACTTCACTTTCACTTTTCACTTTCAGGCATTGGAGAAGGAAATGGCAACCCACTCCAGTGTTCTTGCCTGGAGAATCCCAGGGACGGGGGAGCCTGGTGGGCTGCCGTCTGCGGGGTCGCACAGAGTTGGACACGACTGAAGCGACTTAGCAGCAGCAGCAGCAACAGCATGTATGGATGTGAGAGTTGGACTATAAAGAAAGCTGAACACCGAAGAATTGATGCTTTTGAACTGTGGTGTTGGGGAAGACTCTTGAGAGTCCCTTGGTCAGCAATGAGATGCAACCAGTCCATCCTAAAGGAAATCAATTCTGAATATTCATTGGAAGGGCTGATGCTGAAGGTGAAGCTCCAGTGCTTTGGACACCTGATATGAAGAGTTGACTCTGAAGAACCTAGGTTAAAAACCAAAGTCTCTTTTGTGTGTTAGGACCCCGGAGGCAGGCCATGCCTCATGGAAAACAGCTTTCCCCTTATCTGATGACTCAGAGCCTCCTGATCTTTGACACAGCCCCACTATAGTAGTGTGTGAAGGTATCTATTAATTCTTAACTGATGACTTATAGTCCAAACTCCTGGCTTTGGAAGGGACCTTTTAAATTGTCTTTCTGTTATTTTCTTTAGAAAATAGGTCGGTCAGTCGCCTCGGCTTGGCAACTTCCAGACCTATCTGGCGGGGAGATGCCTCAAAAGGGGGGCTGGAAAAACAGACATAGCCTTGGGAAAGCTCAAAGAATTACTTTCTCTGTTCCGCCACCCCTGATTGATAAGTAACCTGTGACATTTCAAGCCTGAACTCCTTGAGGAAAAACAGATTGTTCTCTGAAGTAGTCATACGTGCCTGAAACCGGGACGCACCGCCCCCGGAGGGAGTAAGATAGAATCCTACGCCAGCCAAATGATTTGTCTTGGGGTCTGGTGATAACAACTGTATGTTTATGACTCTGTTTGATGTTTAATCTGCATTTTTCTTTGTCCGGTAGTGTATAAAAACTGCTCTGTAACTAGCATCGGGGTTCACTCCTCCCGAGGAGACTGAACCCCGGCGCGCCGGCCTAATAAATCCTCTTGCCTATTGCATCAAATTCGAGTCACTGTGGTCTTTGGAGCGACAGATCCTGAAAAAAGGCCGCGAGGTCTTACAACTCATTGGAAAAGACCCTGATTCTGGGAAAGATTGAAGGCAAAAAGAGAAGGGGGCAGCAGAGGATGAGATGGTTAGATTGCATCACTGACTCAAAGGACATGAGTCTGATCAAACTCTGGGAGATAGTGGCGGATAGAGGCGCCTGCAGAGCTGCAGTTCATTGGGTTGCAGAGTTGGCCGTGACTTAGTAACTGACAACAGCAACTATATATATATATATATATATATATGTATATGTTGCTCTTCGCCATGCTGTGGAGGAGGGCATGGCAACCCACTCCAGTATTCTCGCCTGGAGAATCCCCATGGGCAGAGGAGCCTGGCGGGCTGCAGTCCATGGGGTCTCAAAAAGTCAGACATGACTGAGTGACTAAGCCCAGCAATCTTCCCAACAGAGTAATCGGAATAGTGAGTCTCCATCTGAGGCTGACTTTATATGAACTGAAAGTTGAATCTGTAAGGAGTAATAAAGATTGATAAAGTCTCTCACTGAAAATATTTAAAAATTTAAGAAAGACCTGGTTCATCCTCACATGATTTAATCTAATCATTTACAAAAGGATTTGCTTCCATGGATTTGAATGTTGGCTACTGCATTATAACTAGGAGACTAAGATGCAGAGAAATCACACTTGAAATTCTTAGATGCCACTTCAAGTAAAGAAGAAAGAAGTATGCTGTTTTCATATGTTCAACTTGAACATAATATTTTTAGAAATAGATCTACAATGGAAAATAAAATTTGTTTGTATCCTTATCAGTAACTCTTCTGTTAATAATCTTTCATTTTGTCCAGAAGGATGAACTCCAAATTCTTCCCACATTATTATTGGCCAGTGAAGAACGGAAAATGTGTGTTCCTCTTGTATCACACCAAGACCTGGGCTGAAGAAAGTAGATAAGGGTATTTTCCTGCTTAACCGCTGGGTGCCTGGCAGGCAGAGGCTTCTTCATGGTTGAGACTCAGAATGCTCTTAGCATGTTGAGTTACTTGCCAGAGCTGGCACTTCAGAGAGATGTTTGGTTCCTTGTCTTCACACTCGTCATCCACCAGGCACTGGCCTTTCTGCTTCCCTGGGTAACGCTTGATTCACTGTCCCATAAGTATCTAGATGGAGGAAGCTGTCTGGGAAAGATGGGCATTATGGGGACTAATGGACCTTTTATAGCTTTGATGTAGCCACTGTCTTCTGTTAAGTTGGTTTAACCCTGAGACTGATGGACACCCAATGGGTAAAATAAGTTGGTATAGAGAATGGGAGAGGCATCTGAACAGGTGTTGAACTCAGGGACTCTCCAAAAGCTTCCAGTTCCTCTCACCACAAAACATCTTGAAAAGTCCTAGAATGTGGGAGTTGAAAGGGACTTATACCTTGGTTCAGACCAAGAGACTTAGGAGTAAGGGAAAGGAACTCAGAGACCATCAAATCCCATTCTCTCCTTGTCCAGAAGTAAGTCCAGCCTGAAAGCCAAAGACATGAGTGAGGTTCTCAACACCACATGGATTTCAAAAGTGAGAGCCTGGCCAAGTCTGTCCTTGTGCTCTTTGCCCCATCACTCCCTCAGGACAGTGATTCTCCACCTTGCCTGTACAATGCAACCTCCTGACAAACTGTAAAATGCCGAGGCCTCACCCACAGACAGAGAAGGCAATGGCAACCCACTTCAGTGTTGTCGCCTGGAGAATCCCAGGGACGGGGGAGCCTGGTGGGCCGCTGTCTATGGGGTCGCACAGAGTCGGACACGACTGAAGCGACTTAGCAGCAGCAGCACCCACAGGAATTCTATTTGGATCCACTGCTGAAAGGCAAATGTTTTAGCACCGAAGCTGATAAAACACTGCTTGACCCATACTAGAAGGCCAGTAAATTTTTGTTGAATGTTAATTCAGAATTTAATGAGCACAAACAAATAAATGNAATCCTGCTATGACGCCAGCCAAATGATTTGTCTTGGGGTCTGGTGATAACAACTGTATGTTTATGACTCTGTTTGATGTTTAATCTGCATTTTTCTTTGTCCGGTAGTGTATAAAAACTGCTCTGTAACTAGCATCGGGGTTCACTCCTCCCGAGGAGACTGAACCCCGGCGCGCCGGCCTAATAAATCCTCTTGCCTATTGCATCAAATTCGAGTCACTGTGGTCTTTGGAGCGACAGATCCTGAAAAAAGGCCGCGAGGTCTTACAACTCATTGGAAAAGACCCTGATTCTGGGAAAGATTGAAGGCAAAAAGAGAAGGGGGCAGCAGAGGATGAGATGGTTAGATTGCATCACTGACTCAAAGGACATGAGTCTGATCAAACTCTGGGAGATAGTGGCGGATAGAGGCGCCTGCAGAGCTGCAGTTCATTGGGTTGCAGAGTTGGCCGTGACTTAGTAACTGACAACAGCAACTATATATATATATATATATATATATGTATATGTTGCTCTTCGCCATGCTGTGGAGGAGGGCATGGCAACCCACTCCAGTATTCTCGCCTGGAGAATCCCCATGGGCAGAGGAGCCTGGCGGGCTGCAGTCCATGGGGTCTCAAAAAGTCAGACATGACTGAGTGACTAAGCCCAGCAATCTTCCCAACAGAGTAATCGGAATAGTGAGTCTCCATCTGAGGCTGACTTTATATGAACTGAAAGTTGAATCTGTAAGGAGTAATAAAGATTGATAAAGTCTCTCACTGAAAATATTTAAAAATTTAAGAAAGACCTGGTTCATCCTCACATGATTTAATCTAATCATTTACAGAAGGATTTGCTTCCATGGATTTGAATGTTGGCTACTGCATTATAACTAGGAGACTAAGATGCAGAGAAATCACACTTGAAATTCTTAGATGCCACTTCAAGTAAAGAAGAAAGAAGTATGCTGTTTTCATATGTTCAACTTGAACATAATATTTTTAGAAATAGATCTACAATGGAAAATAAAATTTGTTTGTATCCTTATCAGTAACTCTTCTGTTAATAATCTTTCATTTTGTCCAGAAGGATGAACTCCAAATTCTTCCCACATTATTATTGGCCAGTGAAGAACGGAAAATGTGTGTTCCTCTTGTATCACACCAAGACCTGGGCTGAAGAAAGTAGATAAGGGTATTTTCCTGCTTAACCGCTGGGTGCCTGGCAGGCAGAGGCTTCTTCATGGTTGAGACTCAGAATGCTCTTAGCATGTTGAGTTACTTGCCAGAGCTGGCACTTCAGAGAGATGTTTGGTTCCTTGTCTTCACACTCGTCATCCACCAGGCACTGGCCTTTCTGCTTCCCTGGGTAACGCTTGATTCACTGTCCCATAAGTATCTAGATGGAGGAAGCTGTCTGGGAAAGATGGGCATTATGGGGACTAATGGACCTTTTATAGCTTTGATGTAGCCACTGTCTTCTGTTAAGTTGGTTTAACCCTGAGACTGATGGACACCCAATGGGTAAAATAAGTTGGTATAGAGAATGGGAGAGGCATCTGAACAGGTGTTGAACTCAGGGACTCTCCAAAAGCTTCCAGTTCCTCTCACCACAAAACATCTTGAAAAGTCCTAGAATGTGGGAGTTGAAAGGGACTTATACCTTGGTTCAGACCAAGAGACTTAGGAGTAAGGGAAAGGAACTCAGAGACCATCAAATCCCATTCTCTCCTTGTCCAGAAGTAAGTCCAGCCTGAAAGCCAAAGACATGAGTGAGGTTCTCAACACCACATGGATTTCAAAAGTGAGAGCCTGGCCAAGTCTGTCCTTGTGCTCTTTGCCCCATCACTCCCTCAGGACAGTGATTCTCCACCTTGCCTGTACAATGCAACCTCCTGACAAACTGTAAAATGCCGAGGCCTCACCCACAGACAGAGAAGGCAATGGCAACCCACTTCAGTGTTGTCGCCTGGAGAATCCCAGGGACGGGGGAGCCTGGTGGGCCGCTGTCTATGGGGTCGCACAGAGTCGGACACGACTGAAGCGACTTAGCAGCAGCAGCAGCCACAGGAATTCTATTTGGATCCACTGCTGAAAGGCAAATGTTTTAGCACCGAAGCTGATAAAACACTGCTTGACCCATACTAGAAGGCCAGTAAATTTTTGTTGAATGTTAATTCAGAATTTAATGAGCACAAACAAATAAATGGATTATCCCCAGCAGGTAAGATTTTATTTTATTTCTCAACTTAATTGTAGACATTTAAAAATATTCACAGAAGTAGAGAGACTACTGTAATTATTTTTATAGTATATAATTTACCTTTAGAGGTTTTCTGAAGAGTAGATCGGAGAAGTGACTAATGCTGCTGAGAATTCTGACACCCCCACGGGACCAGGGTTGAGATACCTGTATGCAGTATGTTTGGGAACCTCTCAGACCATATCCCCCTGAATATGTAGCTGTGAGAGATGCAAATGGGGGGACCCAGTGCCCAGGCATCCTGGAAGCCAGAAACATAGCAAGCAGCTAAAATCAGGAGGCCTTTTATACAATATGAGTATTTTGCAAGTCTGGCCCTAGGGCAGTCCTCAGCTCCAACCAGGTGAAGCAGAATTAGTGCTCGACAGTGTCACTGGGGCTAGGGCTGTCTCCCAGAGGTATTCAGCTCTCTGGGGTGGCTCTTTAGGACAGGAAGTGATTCTGTTATGTTCAAATAACACCATCTTTGACACCCATTATGGGACGATTGAAACTTTCCCCATTGATTATCATCAGTTCATGAGAAAGTCTTGGTTTTGGTTACAAGCTCATTGTGGCTATCAGGACTCTTAAATAAATTTCCTTGAAGTTTAATGAAATGAAAGCAGTGACTCATCGAGGATAAGTGCACAGCATATCTTTCTAGTTTCCGGGTAAGCTGGTCCCCAGCCTACTTAGTGGTCTTGGCTGTTTGAGGTTAGGAGCCCTGGAAAGGGGGGCCCTGGGTTGGGGCACAGCAGCTGAGCTCATGAGATCAGGAAGGTGGGGGACAGCTGCTGAATCCTGCTTCTTCCTCTCGTGCTCCCCACGTCCCCAGGGAAGGAGAGTCTCGTCATTAAGTGGCCTGCGCACATCCCTGCCCAAACTCCGTTCAGCTATGTAGGACGGCTGTTTGCTTTCAGCACCTTTAAAGCCTGCTGTCAGAATCTCTGTGCCTCTTTTCCTTTACTTCTTGCCCCATCCCCCCTCCATGTTTCCAAGCCCTCATGCTGTGCCCAGCAGCCCAGGGATCCCCTTAGCAAGTTTTCCTGCCTAGTTGGGTAGGCAGATGGGTAAGTGACAGCCCATGCTAGAGATATACCTCTCTCTTTCTCTTCTCATCCACACTCACCTATTCCGTGACCTACTGACAGAGGGCAGTGGCAGGGAGCTCATTAATCTATATTGTTAGCACATACAGGTAGGTAGCGTGAAATGGTCAAGGCATCTATTATTCATCCCTGGTGATAACAATATCCCCAGCTCTTACCATAGCTCTTGGTACATAGTGGGTGCTCAATAAATGTTTATTGGAAAGATGGATGAAAGAAATGGAAAAATCACTGGACCTAAAGCCGGACCCACATTCTCCTCTTGGTGCTGTTCATAACTCAGTGTGTCTTTGATGTCACCTCATCACTCTGGCCTCGGTTTCCTCTTACATAAACCAAGGTGGTTGGATGAAATTTCCTGCATTGCCTCTTTTATGGTTCTAAGCTGATACAAGTCCTGCTCCATGCTGAGGAGATATTAATACTTGTATTTAAAACAGACCTGAGAAACAATATCTCACCCAAGGAGAAGCTCTAATTCTGAAAATTCAGAGCCCACACAGCCAGGAAAGTCAAAGTCATGGGCCGGATTAGTTTTCTGGGGGCTGATGGTGACCCAGTGTCCAAGACAGCAGCGGATATCAGCAACTGCCCCATAGAGGATGCCTGAAGNTATTTTGCAAGTCTGGCCCTAGGGCAGTCCTCAGCTCCAACCAGGTGAAGCAGAATTAGTGCTCGACAGTGTCACTGGGGCTAGGGCTGTCTCCCAGAGGTATTCAGCTCTCTGGGGTGGCTCTTTAGGACAGGAAGTGATTCTGTTATGTTCAAATAACAACACCTTTGACACCCATTATGGGACGATTGAAACTTTCCCCATTGATTATCATCAGTTCATGTGAAAGTCTTGGTTTTGGTTACAAGCTCATTGTGGCTATCAGGACTCTTAAATAAATTTCCTTGAAGTTTAATGAAATGAAAGCAGTGACTCACCGAGGATAAGTGCACAGCATATCTTTCTAGTTTCCGGGTAAGCTGGTCCCCAGCCTACTTAGTGGTCTTGGCTGTTTGAGGTTAGGAGCCCTGGAAAGGGGGGCCCTGGGTTGGGGCACAGCAGCTGAGCTCATGAGATCAGGAAGGTGGGGGACAGCTGCTGAATCCTGCTTCTTCCTCTCGTGCTCCCCACGCCCCCAGGGAAGGAGAGTCTCGTCATTAAGTGGCCCACGCACATCCCCGCCCAAACTCCGTTCAGCTATGTAGGACGGCTGTTTGCTTTCAGCACCTTTAAAGCCTGCTGTCAGAATCTCTGTGCCTCTTTTCCTTTACTTCTTGCCCCATCCCCCCTCCACGTTTCCAAGCCCTCATGCTGTGCCCAGCAGCCCAGGGATCCCCTTAGCAAGTTTTCCTGCCTAGTTGGGTAGGCAGATGGGTAAGTGACAGCCCATGCTAGAGATATACCTCTCTCTTTCTCTTCTCATCCACACTCACCTATTCCGTGACCTACTGACAGAGGGCAGTGGCAGGGAGCTCATTAATCTATATTGTTAGCACATACAGGTAGGTAGCGTGAAATGGTCAAGGCATCTATTATTCATCCCTGGTGATAACAATATCCCCAGCTCTTACCATAGCTCTTGGTACATAGTGGGTGCTCAATAAATGTTTATTGGAAAGATGGATGAAAGAAATGGAAAAATCACTGGACCTAAAGCCGGACCCACATTCTCCTCTTGGTGCTGTTCATAACTCAGTGTGTCTTTGATGTCACCTCATCACTCTGGCCTCGGTTTCCTCTTACATAAACCAAGGTGGTTGGATGAAATTTCCTGCATTGCCTCTTTTATGGTTCTAAGCTGATACAAGTCCTGCTCCATGCTGAGGAGATATTAATACTTGTATTTAAAACAGACCTGAGAAACAATATCTCACCCAAGGAGAAGCTCTAATTCTGAAAATTCAGAGCCCACACAGCCAAGAAAGTCAAAGTCATGGGCCGGATTAGTTTTCTGGGGGCTGATGGTGACCCAGTGTCCAAGACAGCAGCGGATATCAGCAACTGCCCCATAGAGGATGCCTGAAGGTCATGCAGCAGGACCAGGCTGCAGGGGTGCTGTGCAGCGGGTTGTGCAGGGTGAGAGGCTTATCTCTGTGAGGCGCCTCCCATGCTGGTCCATGCCCATGCCCTTCCCAGGGTCGACCTAAATTCACATCTGATCTCTAATGTATTGCCACCATAAGGATTAGGTGTCCTGATTGCCTCAGTTCAAAGAATGTCACTGTGGCGCCATCAAGGACTAGTATAAAATGGAATAAACAACAAGGACCTACTGTGCGGCACAGAGAGCTATATTCAACATTGAACCCAGATCTTCCAGCATTGCAGGCAGATTCTTTACTGTCTGAGCAATCAGGGAAGCCCCAAAGTGAAAGTGAAAGTTGCTCAGTTGTGTCCACCTCTTTGCGACTGCATGGGCTATACAGTCCGTGGAATTCACCAGGCCAGAATACTGGAGTGGGTAGCTGTTCCCTTCTCCAGGAGATCTTCCCAACCCAGGGATCGAACCCAGGTCTCCCACACTGCAGGTGGCTTCTTTACCATCTGAGCCACCAGGGAGGCCCATTCAATATCTAATAACCTATAATAAAAAAGAATCTGAAAAAGAATATATATGCGTATGTGTGATAAGCAAATCATTTTGCTGTATACCTAAATAAAACACTGTAAATCAACTATACTTCAATTTTAAAAAAGGAAAAGCCAGTGAAGCCTTAATGAAAATAGAGACGATATTGTGGACCAAAAATTACATGGGAGAGTGGATTTGAGTGATGTACAGACTTGACATACATTATTATGAATTCTCACTGAAACCCTGAAAAATAAACACTACATTATAATTCTTTCTGTCTCTCTTTCTCTTAATGGTGAGGAAATTGAAATGATTCACAGAGGTTAACTGATTTGCCCACAGAGCCAGTAAGTGAAGGACCAAGATTCCAAATCTTTTCCAGAAAAGACTCCAGAACTCAGACTTTCCACTGTTCTTAGGTACTTCAAAGAGGTAACAGAAAAAGATAACAGGATTCCCCATTATGTACTCAATAAAACAATATAATAACAACTAACATTTACATACTCTTCAGAGTTGAAAAATTATTTTACATTATCTCACTTAATTCTCACCATGATCTGAGCCACAGTCAGCTCCTGGTCTTGTTTTTGCTGACTGTATAGAGCTTCTCCATCTTTGGCTGCAGAGAAT
>SJYW01013540.1:0-28573 GCA_006410735.1 Raphicerus campestris
CAAAGTTACAACCTAAATGTCAAGGCTTTGAGGAATAACTGGAAGAAACAAGATGAAACAATGGATATCAACAAATTTTTATGAGTTGAATTATAGATTAAAAGAGAGAGAGAAGTTATGGGGTTGATGGAAGATTTTTTTTTCTTAAGAATATTTAAGTTTTGAGTATACTTGAAAAATGAAAGTGAAGATATTAGTTGCTTGGTCACATCCAACTCTTTGGGATCACATAGATTGTAGCCCACCAGGCTCTTCTGTCCATGCAATTTTCCAGGCAAGAATACTGGAGTGGGTAGCCATTATCTTCTCCAGGAGATCTTCTGGACACAGGAATCAGACGCAGGTCTCCTGAATTACAGGCAGATTCTTTACCATCTGAGCCACCATGCGACTTGTAGAGATGCTGAAGTTTGGAGGAGGACTGAGCTGAGAACACAGCTGAAGGATCATGAATTCTAAACTAAGTTCACACATATAAAATTGTCATTTGTGTATGACAAAAGTGGTGATATATTGACAGCTTCATATGGTTCAATCTAATAGATTGGAGAACTTGAATAAACTGCAGCATCCTCTTGAGAGTATGAATGGATATAGGTAGGTTTGTTGGTTTGAGGTAAGGAAGCTGAAGGAATTCTCATCTAAGTGATCATCAAAATATATCTTAGAAATAGAAACATGAGCGGAAAGATGGTGAGAACTGGCAGTTTGAGGAGGCCAGAAAAATTGAAAACAGTAATTATAGAAAGTGAGAGCATAGAATAAGGGGATGTAATGATTAGAGCTGAGGGCTCAGATGAACAGGCACTTCATACACATTTGTTGCACTCCCAATGTTCTGTCTTGGCAGAGGTGAACCATTGTTCAGAGGTATATTCTCTCTAGAATTTATCCAGGTATAAATGATGCAGGAAAATATAGAGCAAGAGAATTTAGTGGAGTTTAAGACACTGAAAAATTTGTTCCATTAATGAATTTAAGAATCACAAGAGAAACCAAAAGGAGTGTATGTATGTGTGGTGTGTGTTTGGTGGAGGTGGCAAGCTGAAGGATAGGAAGAGTTCATAGCCTGGAAAAACCAATGATTACTAATTTTTTAAAAGGTGGGTGCTTTATACACTAGAAGTAACTGAGACTGTAAGAAGGAAGATTAAGACAGTGATAATTGTCCAAAAGTATGATTCAGAGAGTCATGACAAAGTCTAGGGTGTGGGATGAGAGTAATATTTGAAGAGAACTTTATAGTGGTGAGACAAGGAAATGAATGAGTAACATTTCAAGGTCAATCAGCATGAGCACTGAGGCTACTTAGGGTAAATGCAGGACTTGGAGTAAAGAATGATATAAGGAAGCAAGTGTCAGCCTTTAATAAATAAAAGGCATTATCATGGGTCCATGAGGACAAAGGTGAGGAAGGAAAGGGGTGTGAACAGAACTGTGTGAGCCTCAGAGGAATAAAGTGGTTTACAGGGATGTGGAAAGGAATGATTTGAGGTGGCATTAGGAAGTAAGGACAAGGCAAAATCTTCAATAATAAGCTCTTACTTGAGAGGTCTGTAACCAATGTTGTGTCCTGAGGAAAGTTTATATTTCAGTTTTACAAGGACATAGGCAATATTCAAAGAAAAAAATTATTTGGGACATGGTGTAGTTTGGTAATTATGGGATGGTACTCCAGAAATTGTGCAAGTGCAGAAAATAACTTATTCTAAGGAAATAATTTTGAATGTATCAAAAAATTAGCCAGAGAGTTGTTCATTATTGCAGTGTTTCTTATAAAATGGGTGTTAATTATTCCAATATTAAAAACATATTAAACAGAAGAGGTTTAAATTATGGATAATCTATCATGATATTTTCCTGTAAAAAATACATGATAGATAAAGTAGATATGTTTGTATCTTAACTTTTATTTTAAAAAATATATATTATAAAAAAGACAATATAAATATATATATATATATAATATGTGTCTATGTTCTGGTAAAGTTTTAAGTGCATTTTTGAACTTGAAAGAAGCATCAGAGATATCAATTACTCATTTGGGGGGCCATCATCTCACCTTTTTCATATCTATTCCTAGTACTACACTGACAATGCTGAACTCCTAGGACATAAGGTACTACTACAGAAGCTGAGGAAAGACTCTCACTTAAAATCAAGTTTGGTTTTTAAATTAAAATCATTAGTCTCTGATTTCTACATTGATATGTTTTCACTTGACAGAGTTCTCTTATGCCTATTGATATAAACCATAGACCTCATTTAAACAGTCATTGTGGGAAGTAAAATTCACTGATGGGTGTTACTACAGGAAAAGAGATTCTAGGTGGTTGCCAGAAGTAGGGGTGGGGATGGATGAAATGGGTGAAGGGAATCAAAAGGTACAAACTTCTAATTATAAAATAAATAAGTTATGAGGATGTAATGTGCAGCATAATTAATAATAACATATTTTGTATCTGAAAATTACTAAAGTACATCTTAAAAGTTTTCATCACAAGAAAAAATAATGTAACTATGTATGATGACAGATGTTAACTAAACATTGTGGTGATCATTTCACAATGTATATTAATATTAATATTACATTATTGCATCATACACCTGAAACTGTAAGGTTATATGTCAACTGTATCTTATTTTTTTTTTTTTAAAAGGAAAGAGACTCCAATATTTCTGTGTGGGGTAAAGAGGAATGTAATATTACTCAGAACTTCACTGTAAGAATGGAATAATCCAGGGAATCTAGTTTATAGATACTCATTTGCAGGAAAGAAAAAGGGACAAAATAAATAAATAAATAAATAAATATATATATGCATGCATGCTAAGTTGCTTCAGTCATGTCTGACTCTGTGCGACCCCATAGATGCCAGCCCACCAGGCTCCCATGCGCCTGGGATCCTCCAGGCAAGAATACTTGAGCGGGTTGCCATTTCCTTCTCCAATGCGAGAGTACTGGAGAGGGGTGCCATTGTCTTCTCCATATATATATATATATGGGGCTTTCCTGGTAGAGACTCTGGTTCAGTTCCTGGATTGAGAAGATCCCTTGGAGAATGGATAGGCTACCCACTCCAGTATTGATGGGCTTCCCTGGTGGCTCAGTGGTAAAGAAGCTGCCTGCAATGATGGAGACCTTGGTTCAATCCCTGGGTTGGGAAGATTCCCTGGAGGAGGGCATGGCAACCCACCCCAGTATTCTTGCCTGAAGAATCCCCATGGACAGAGGAGCCCAGTGGGCTTCAGTTCATGGGGTCATGGAGTCAGACACAACTGAGAAACTAAGCACAGCAACATATGTTACTACATCTAAATACAGAATGGCTCACTAGACAAGTAAACAAAATATTTCTGTACACAAAGCAGTCTTTAAAAATAGTATGAAATCCAATTACGTGGATATTAAGATAACAGAGAATATTCAAACAATCAGTAGCTGATGAGTTGTTAGTTGGAAATTGGTCCCAAATAAATTTGAAGAATGAATAATGGTTCAACAAGCATTCTACTTGGTACTGGCATGCACAATGAAGAATAATATATGTTTTCTTCATATTGGCCATGGGTGACAAAAATGAATAACTAAATGTTTGTTTGGGTATTCCAACTGGAAAAAATTTTCTGGGACTTAATTACTCTGGGGCGTGGATCATCAGTGGAAAGAATAGAGACAGCTTTTCAACAACACCTCTTCCAACTCTTCCCAGCACCCTCATCCTTTACTATTCCTGTGAGGCACAAAGCCAAAGAAAGCCAAGGCTAATATGGCAAAAATCTGTAAAGGAGGCTTACTGACTTATCTGAATAGTGGATGGGACTGTCAAAGTTTTAAGGATTTTGGTCCTGGAGGTGAAAAATTTGAAAACCTTGAAAATGGAAAGTAATAAAAATGGAGAGATCTAAATGGTTTNGAAGAGCAAAACATGATTTGATTAATTGAATTATCATTATTAGTATAGAATCATCATATTTCTCCTACAGATTAGAAATACTTTGAAGTAAAAATAAAAATATTGTGAATAGTATCATTACTATGTTTCTATTACTGTCCATTTGAAAAGAAAAACCTAGTGCTGTCTCTTATACACATCTTCTGATTTTTACTTCAGTTTCTTTTTTTTTTTTTGGCTCTTTACTGCCAAGAGCCAGCGTGAGAAATCCCACCCGTGACAAGGTCATGCGGCAGAGGCCTGATGGGCAAGGCGAATCAGACCTCAGGGTTTCCCCCTGGTATTTCCTAAGCATGTACCCCCCCCCCCCCCAAAAAAAAAAAAAGAATCTGCCTGCCTTATTACTGTGCTTTTCCACTCTTCTGACACATTCAGGAAAAAGTCAACTCAGGGCTTTAGTCTTCTGCATTTGAAAGGGATGTTTCAGTTAAACCCCTTCTGATAACTCTCTAGCTTGCCTAACAGGTTTTCCTGGACTTCTACATCTTGTGAATTGCTTACAGCCCCTCAACCATGAGAGGCACAAAGCTTAAAGCATCTTAAGATACAGAGCCTTTTCTAAGAGCTAAAAATCATATTGGTGATGGATTTCACTGTTGACTCAATGATTACTGTCAGGTCTCCATATTCTTTATCTTTTAGGCACCTGAGAGAATGTTAATCAATGTAAACGGGATATGGAAAAAGGTATATAGTAGTTTTGGTATTAGCAACACTAGACTTTTGAGTTACTTTTCTTTTGTTACAAATCACTGTACTCCTTCTACTTATTATAAGTTGCTGTATCTTTTGCTATGTAAGAATGTAATTTATTTAGTGTTTTTCTGAGAGTGGTACAAGACTTTGAGAAGAACAACACAAATAAGCCTTCTGGTTGACAAACCTTATCAGAAAAGGACTGTAAAATGTTAACTGGCCCTTTTGGTTGGAAGATGATGTAAATTACCTAAGACTTGTGTATACAACTAGGTATGCAGAGAGAAAAGCCTGGTCTTGATAACAGTCTGGGTTGCTAATGCTGCATAATTTTGTATTACCCATTGATCTCTATGTACACTCAAAAAGGTATAAAAGGCCTTTCTAGACAATAGAGGCTGGGCCAGTTATTGGAAGGACTGGTTTCCCCTGTGTCTCCTCCTTACTCTAATTTCAGGCTGAATTCCCATCTGGGGCGTGGAGGCTTGCCATGTCTACTTACTTGTCCCAGCTTCTAAGAACCGTAAGAGAGAGAGCCCAAGGCGGGGCACACTCTGATATTCAAACGGGTGCTGGCGGCCTAACGTAGATGGTGCAAGTTCCTTGTCTGGAACTTTATTGGCTTTTCACGTAAACCAAGTTATTCAGCATCTTTTCGCCACTTAATTTTCCTACTACACTCTTTCTTCGTAATCCAATCTTATATTAATAAATAAATAAATTTTTTCCTCGTCTACTCTGTCTCCCCTTCGAATCACCTGGATCCACTGGGGCTGGACCCTGGCACTTTATGTCACTTTCATTTCTCTCCTTACCTTTCTGGTAGATTTATTTTTCCATTAACCAGCTGAAACACTTAACCAGAACTGAAATTTACATAAGTCTTAAAAGAAGCTGAATTAAAACCGTAGGTTTAACTCTTAGAGGAAAACATAGCCAGAACACTCAATGACACACTCAATGACACAAACCAAGCAAGATCCTCTATGACTCACCTCCTAGAGTAGTGGAAATAAAATAAAAAGTAAACAAGTGGGAGCTGATTAAACTTAGCTTTTGCACAGCAAAGGAAACTATAAGCAAGGTGAAAAGACAACTCTCAGAATGGGAGAAAATAATAACAAATGAAACAACTGACAAAGGATTAATTTCCAAAATATACAAGCATTTCATACAACTCAATACCAGAAAAACAAACAACCCAATCAAAAAGTGGGGAAAAAGACCTTAACAGACATTTCTCTAAAGAAAACATACAGATGGCTAACAAACATATGAAAAGATGTTCAACATCGCTCACTATTAGAGAAGTGCAAATCAAAACTACAATGATATATCATCTTACATTGGTCAGAATGGCCATCATTAAAAAGTCTACAAAAAATAAATGCTGGAGAAGAAGTGTGAAAAAAAGGAAAACTTTTGCACTGTTGGTGGGAATGTAAGTTGATACAGCCACTATGGAAGACAGCATGGAAACTCCTTTAAAAACTAGGAATAAAACCACCATATGATGCAGCAATCCCACTCCTTGGCATATACCCTGAGGAAACCAAAATTGAAAAAGGCACATGTATCCAGTTGTTCATTTCAGTACTATTTACAATGGCTAAAATATGGTAGCAACCTAGATGTCCATCGACAGATACAGAAGTTGTGATACATGTACACCATGAGACATTAGTCAATCATAAAAAGGAAAACATTTGAGTCAGTTCTAATGAGGTGGATGAACCTAGAGCCTATTATACAGAGTGAAGTAAGTCAGAAAGAGAAATATAAATATTGTATACTAATGCATATATACAAAATCTAGAAAAATAGTACTGAATAATTTATTTTCTGGACAGCAGTGGGGAAACAGATGTAGAGAATAGGCTTATGGACATGGAGAGAGGGGAGGAGAGGGTGAGATGTATGCAAAGAGCAACATGGAAAATTATATTACCATATGTAAAATAGATAGTCAATGAGAGTTTACTGTATATCTCAAGAAAGTCAAACAGGGGCTCTGTATCAACCTAGAGGGGTGGGATGGGGAGGGAGATGGGAGGGAGGTTCAAAAGGGAGGGGACATATGTATACCTATGGCTGATTCATGTTGAGGTTTGACAGAAAAGAGCAAAATTCTGTAAAGCAATTATCCTTCAATTAAAACATAAAAAAAAAAAACAACTTTATGTTTACTTATTCCCATCTTTTCAATACCAAAAAGTGGTGACTGGTACATAGAAAATAGATCTTGCATAAATACATGACAGTTAAATATACTGAAGAGCAAAACATGATTTGATTAATTGAATTATCATTATTAGTATAGAATCATCATATTTCTCCTACAGATTAGAAATACTTTGAAGTAAAAATAAAAATATTGTGAATAGTATCATTACTATGTTTCTATTACTGTCCATTTGAAAAGAAAAACCTAGTGTGTGCCTGTTCTAGAAATAAGATCAATTAAGTGGAAAAAGTTTTTATTCATTTAATTTTTTTTAACCACCTAAATCTTAATTTGTGTCTCTAAGTTGAGCAAAGAGAAAGGGGAACATTTGGACTGATTGTAAAGAGTTTGTTGTAAAGAGTTTGTTGGGGAGACTGTGGTCCAGAAATCCATGTATTTAAGTTTTGTAGACAATATTCTATCATTACCAATGAAGACAAAAGTGCAACTCCAGGTAAAAGTCATTAGAAAAGACATCTGTAATTCCTTTATTACTTTGAACAGTTTGTGCTTATTGACATCATATTTGTGTAAGAAGAATTAATGATCCAAATGAAACATTTGGAAAATGTAGGAAAACGAAAAATAGATTGGATAGGGAAATGGAGGTTAAAACATTTAAGCTTTATTTTCTGTAGATTTCCTTCCAAATCTATTAAAGAACAAAATCTTATAATTATTTTTTCACTTATCACTATTTTTTGCTTTTCACTTTTTATACTCATATAAAAAGTGAAATATAAATTATTCTTATACTGTTCTTTAATTTTTCATTTTAAAAGACAAATAATTTATCAAAGGTCACTAAAGTTCTTATTTTCTTTTTGAAGTTTTAATAATATTTATCAATTTCAGAAGAAGGGCTATAACATAATACTTCCTATATGACTTATATGGAGAAGGAAATGGCAACCAACTCTAGTACTCCTGCCTGGAAAATTCCATGGATGGAGAAGCCTGGTAGGCTACAGTTCATGGTGTCCCAAAGAGCTGAACACAATTGAGTGACTTCACTTTCTTTCTATAGTTCTTTTTGGAGAAGGAAATAGCAACCCACTCCAGTACTCCTGCCTGGAAAATCCCATGGACAGAATGGGCCTGGTGGGTTACAGTCTATGGGGTTGCAAACAGTCAGACATGACTAAGCAACTAACACACACACAAATACGACTTGTATATTTCTTCTATTTTCAGTGTATCTATTAAATGCAGAATTTAGAAAGATCACAAACAGCATTCTAAACTGGGATGAAAAACACTTTATTACTTTCTCCATCTTTCCATGCTGAAAACTTACACAATTTAACCTCAGGCTCTGTGTTTTTCCTCCCTTTCTCTGTTATTATGTCATTTTCACATTAAATTTAAATTTCCCAATTAAAATCCAACATGTGAAATTTTCGGATTAAAAAAATTGTTAGCATGGTTTCCTGAAATAAAGAGTTTTAACATTACTATGTTTTATTGTTTTCTCCAACAGTAGAGGAAAAAATAACTATTAATCCACAAATCAGAATAATTCTTGAATTGGAAGCCACAAATATGAAACATATCTTTTAAACATGAAATAAAATTAAACTTACTGATACATCATCCACTGTCAAGAACGCAAACTCTTCCACCTCTGTGCTGCTTTGTGATTTCTTGTCAAATGAGTAGCACTCTGGGCATTCTTTCAGCTGACTAAAGAAAGGATACTTAAAGGATTTAAAATAAACAAGTTGAACAAGTTGGGATGGGTAAACTTTAACCAATAGTGTGACTTAAGGTGAAGAATCACTTGATAACCTTTGTCATAGCAAGTAAGAATTTCCTGGTTCTGGCTAATTAAATGAGAAAATATTGTGTCCAAGACCTAAGCAACACCCTTAATACTTGGAGCAGTTTTGCATTTGTCTTTCAAGAGATGGTACTCTTTATTCTGAGTCAGGACCGTCTGGTCTTCAGGCCCTGCCCTTTTCCCTTGTACAGACAGGTATGAAACATGATCAGAAGATCAACCTTTGAACAAGATTAACCTTTTTCATAAAATGTTGGATAGCTGTTCACTTGATTTTGTTAGTGCAATAGTCTAAGACATGTCTGCATCTGGCCCAGTAATTCTTTGGTGTCTGCTTAAAGGGGGATCCAACTTTAAGATGGGAAAGTGAAAGTATATTGATGTTTGTTCTAATTGCCATTTTCAAGGGCTCTCCTAACTCAGCTTGTGATTTTCTTTGTAGCTAAAATAGCACCTGGGCTTCCTAGATAGCTCAGTGGTAAATAAGCTGCCTGAAATGAAGGAGATACGTGTAGGAGATGTGGGTTTGATCTTTTGGTCAGGAAGACCTTCTAAAGAAGGAAATGGCTACCCACTCCAGTATTCTTGCTTGGAAAATCTCCTGGACAGAGGAACCTGGTGGACTACATCCATGGTGTCACAAAAGGGTTGGTCATGACTAAACAACAACATCAGCACCTATTTTCATTGACTTAAATTTTCTTTTCTGTAGATCAGATCCTTTTTTCCCCCATTGTGTCTTTGTCCATGTACCTAAAATATTGTTTCCTCTCTTTGTACTATAGTTCTCAACTAAAAACCCACCTCACTGTAAGACTACAGTGGGTCCCTAGACTTTGAGAGCCTGTGTTTCCCCCAGGATGTTTTCCTCTAATTTTCCCACTGTCCAAATAGCCCTTGACCCATGTTTTCCCCTCAAGCAGGTATCTAGTTTTAGTTTTGATTGTTTTCAAAACATTTCTTCTGCTAGATAATGAAAGATTTGAGGCCAGAAATTGTGATGTCTGTGAATGAATGGAATTTTCAGCACTTCTGCAAACACTTTGACATTCAATGTTTACTCAATCTTTCTTTTAGTCAATTTGAATATCAACATTTGAATTCATAGTTCAAGTTCCCTTTTGCTTTGAGAAGAAGTTTTTGGCAAAGCAGTCACATATAATTACAATGAATAAATTAACATATTGGCTAATAAATTAAAAATTCTATTCATTTGTCCACTTTTTGTTCATGTATAACAAATTGCTACAAACTTAACCACTTAAAACAATAGCCATTTATTATCTGTTTTTCACTCTGTTGTACAGAGGTCCAGGTGAGTTCAGTGTTGTTCCCTGCTTAGTGTTTAAAGACTAAAAGCATGGTGAGGGCTCAGCTGGGCTCCTATCTGGAGGCTGTGGTAAAGAATCACTTGCTGGCTCATTTAGTCTGATGGTAGAATTAAGTTCATTGCAGGAGGACTAAGGTCCCTGTTTCTTTGCTGCCTGTCAGCTTGGGCTGCCTTCAGTTTCTAGAGGCTATCTGCATCCCCTGATAAATGGTCCCCTCTGTCTTCAAGCCAGCAGTGGTACATCTACTCACACTTGGAATCTGTTTGATTTTTCTGCTGTTCAGAAAATAATAGTCTCTATTTCTAAGGAAATCTACTTCTAAAGGCTTAGACTTCAACCCACCTGGAAAAATCTCTTTCTTTTATTAATTCCAAGTCAAGAGATTAGTAATATTAATCATATCTACAAAATGCCTTTTGCCAAGTGATGTAGCATAAGCATAACTATGATATCTCACTCTATTTGCAGTAAGATTAGGGCAGAAGATCTTGGAGGACTATTTTAGAATCCTGCCTAGCACAATAATATAAAAAAGCATTGTTTCCTATCTTTTAAACTATATGTTTAACAATATTAGATATTTAGTAAAAAATTTAACTTTCACATACTCTAAGGGTATGGTCAGTTGGTATATCCCTTTTGAGAATGCAAGCTTGCTAAAGTGATGAGAATGAAAGAAGTTCTATGCAAAGGGAATCATGTGTGCATGTGATATTATAGTGTGTTTATAGCACTAAAATACCTTTTAAAAAAAGGAAATTAAGAATAAGAGCATGCCACAGCAATCAGAGGGAAAAAGAAATAAAAGGAATCCAAATTGGAAAAGAAGTAAAACTCTCACTGTTTGCAGATGACATGATCTTCTACACAGAAAACCCTAAAGATCCCACCAGAAAATTACTAGAACTAATCAATGAATATAGTAAAGTTGCAGGATATAAAATGAACACACAGAAATCCCTTACATTCCTATACACTAATAATGAGAAAATAGAAGGAGAAATTAAGGAAACAATTCCATTCACCATTGCAATGAAAAGAATAAAGTACGTAGGAATATATCTACCTGAAGAAACTAAAGACTTATATATAGAAAACTATAAAACACTGGTGAAAGAAATCAAAGAGGACACTAATAGATGGAGAAATATACCATGTTCATGGATCAGAAGAATCAATACAGTGAAAATGAGTATACTACCCAAAGCAATCTATAGATTCAATGCAATCCCTTTCAAGCTATCAACAGTATTTTTGACAGAGCTAGAACAAATAATTTAACAATTTGTATGGAAATATAAAAAAACCTCGAATAGCTAAAGCAATCTTGAGAAAGAAGAATGGAACTGTAGGAATCAACCTGCCTGACTTCAGACTTTATTACAAAGCCACAGTCATTAAGACAGTATGGTACTGGCACAAAGACAGAAATATAGATCAATGGAAAAAAAAAAAAAGAAAGCCCAGAGATAAATCCACACACCTATGGACACCTTATCTTCGACAAAGGAGGCAACAATATACAATGGAGAAAAGACTGTCTCTTTAACAAGTGTTGCTGGGAAAACTGGTCAACCACTTGTAAAAGAATAAACTAGAACACTTTCTAACACCATACACAAAAATAAATGTTGAGTTTTAAGCCAGCTTTTTCACTCTCTTCTTTCACTTTCATAAAGAGGCTCTTTAGTTCTTCTTGAACTTTCTGCCATAAAGGTGGTGTCATCTACATATCTGAGCTTATTGATTTTTTTCCCAGCAATCTTAATTCCAGTTTATGCTTCATCCAGCCTGGCATTTCACATGATGCACTCTACATATAAGTTAAATAAGCAGGGTGAAAATATACAGCCTTGACGTACTCCTTTAAAATTTGGAACCAGTGTGTTGTTCCCTGTCCGGTTCTAACTGTTGCTTCTTAACCTGCACACAGATTTCTCTGGAGGCAGGCAAGGAGGTGGTTAGTTGCCAAGGAACTTTAATCTTATTATTAATAATATATTTTACTGGGAGATGGTATCCAATAAAGAACAGAGAGAAGCAAACAGACCTGTGATACTAGGCATATAATTTAAAACATCTAAGCTCTATTTTCCTTAAGTATAAAACAAAGGCTTTACTAGATGACCTTTCATTACTAGATGATCTTTCCAGTCCCTCCATGTGCCATGATCCACCAGCTGCTCATGCTCACAAGCTAGAAGTCAGTCACAATCAACTCTCATAGGACCTCTGACAGCTTTACCTAACCCACTCTTATCTTCTAACAGTCTAGTCTCTGGAAAGAACCAATGTGATTTTTAAATGTAAATGAGAGTACATTACTCTCAGTTAAAATCATCCAGTGAATTCCCATATTATTTGAATAAAATCTAAGCACTTTATTCAAGACCTATTTGTTGTCGTTCAGTTGCTATGTTCTACTCTTTGCAACCCCATAGACTGCAGTATGCCAGGCTTCCCTGTCCTTAGCTATCTCTTTTGGACTCTGTGAGAGAGGGAGAGGGTGGTGTGATTTGGGAGAATGGCACTGAAACATGTATAATATCATATATGAAATGAATCACTAGTCCAGGTTTGATGCATGATACTGGATGCTTGGGGCTGGTGCACTGGGATGACCCAGAAAGATGGTATGGGGAGGGAGGAGAGCGGGGTGTTCATGATGGGGAACATGTGTGTACCTGTGGCGGATTCATGTTGATGTATGGCAAAACCAATACAATATTGTAAAGTAATTAGCCTCCAATTAAAATAAATAAATTTATATTAAGAATTTTTAAAAAAGAATAAGAGCAAAAGGAAAGAGTCAAAATGAGAGATTAAAATGGAAAATAGGAAGAGGATAATCATTAAATTTTTGTATGTCTCGAAAGTATATTTTGTCTTTACCTTATAGGTTAAAGGCTCTTAACTTCTCTTTTGTGCCATAGCCATTGTCATCTTTGGCTCTCTGGTCAAGACTATGGACCCCTTTTCATAATAATGTTTTTAAATGCATAAGATAAAATACATAGGATTATACAAAAAACAGTACATGGCAATATAGTTATCAAAATCTTTTCTGTTTTTTTTAAATTTAATTTTAATTTTTTTTAACACCAAAAACATTTTGTACTGGTGTATAGCCAATTAACAATATTGTGATAGTTTCAGGTGAACAGAGAAGGGGTTCAGCCATACCTATATCTATGCATCCATTACAATTTTGAATAGAAGTAAATATGCTTCTCATTTAAAATGTTAGATAATGGAATATAGCAATGAGTCTACTAACATAATTTCAAAGCTGTAATGAGTATAAATATATTTTGATGCATATCTAACAACTACTAAATGAAATGAAAATATCTATGATTTCTCTTGGTGAAAAAGTCACTGATAAAGCTTATCTTACAGGATTTTTGAGGGTTTTTTTTCCTTTTTTTTTTGGCCTATTTTGTAATGGAAAGAAATAGTAAGCTTCTGTTAACAGCTAGTGAATATAAAGATGATTTTAGGAGTAAAAAGATGGAGGGGGAATAGGTGGACATGGAGTACCTCTCTCTCCATGGATACATAAGGAATACACCTTCAGACACAGAAGTGCATGCAGCACACCAGCTGGGAATGGACAAGAATACCTGACCAGTGGAAAAGAATATATAGAACCATGAAAAACTCAGTAGGACGAAGGAATTAGAGGGAAAAGCAGGAGTGTTAATAGGACAGGACCTGCGCTTGGTTGGTGGGGAAACTGAAGCAGCGGTCTGATCCCCGCATTGGGGCAATTATCTGAGTTAGAGGAGAAACATTTAAGGCTGAGAGTGAAACAGCTGATCTGAGGCAGCCTAAACGGAATGAGAATCAGACACACACAATCCTTACGGCAGCCATACATATCCCAGACAGGAATGCGGGTCCCCTGGAAGGCACAGTGGCTGGAGTTTAGGGATTGTGGAGCAATCCCAGGGCGAGGGCTGCTGTTGACTGTGGAGAGATGGACAGAGGGGACTGTGAGTGAGGAGATTGTGGTGGGAAATGCTGGTGGAAGAAAGCCAGGCAGCCATGGAAGCAAGGCGATACTGCTGAGTCACACATAGCAGGTAGAGCCATCACCATAGCCTCTCTTTCCCCACTCACAAGCATTGACAGCTAAACAATAAACAGTGGCACGTCAAACACCTGACACATGAAACTACAGAATAAGACCTAGCCAAGGGGACCCCTCTATGAGCTTGACGTGCCAAACAACAGAGAAGGACCCCAGGCAAGGGAGCCCTCTAAGTGCCTGAATGGGTGGTGCTATAAAGACTAGCCAAAGAGGCCTTCTGATCACCAGCTACAAGAAGCTTGAAAAAAGACTCTTATACAGCCAAAATTCCTGCAGCGTAGGCAGTCTGTGTCTCTGCACACTTGATGCCACTAGGGTCCCTGAAAGCCAATCAGCTGTGCCACCTTCTTGCTCAACTGTTACTGAGGCAGAGCTACCACAGGCAAAAAAAGTTTTGTGTCTATGGATGAAGGGTCGTTTCGGTAGTGTCAACTCTTTGCGACCCTGTAGACTGTGGCCTGCCAGGCTTCACTGTCAGGGAGGGGGTCCTCCAGGCAAGAATACTGTAGCCTATTGGCCCATACTGGTTGCCATACCCTTCTAGACCACTATATTTCCTGTGGCCCTAGCCGTCAACTCCCCTGAGTACCTGGTGCTGCCAGAATCCCTGTGACCCAAACAATGGCACCACCTCCACACCTGGCCCTCACAGGGGCAAAACCAAGTCCTCCAGGACAGCCTCAGGAGCAAACTTCAGTGGACAACCCACATGTAGAGGTGGAAATAAAATCACAATCGAAACCCAGGGGGCAGTGTGACTAAGGAGGAAGACCCAAAACCTTCCCACCAGCTATACAAGCTACAGATTAAATCCACATGATCACCTAGGCAGACTCTGTCTATGGAATATATAAAATGTCATGGAAGAGTGCCCACAAAATAAAACACACTGGTTCTGATAGCTGTGGACATTGGAGGCAAGGACATACAGGAGCAGGACCAGATTAGAATCAGCTGCCCCCACTGTAGGTCAAGAGATCAGCACAGTGTTGGAGGGCATCCTAGGGAGGTAAGGTGGACTGTGACTCCCAGCTAGGGAAAGGACTCTGACAGCAATGACTCAAGAAACCATTTCTTATTCTTATGTTTTAACTTGTTCTGTAGATTCTTTTGGAATCTCCCCTTCCCTTTTTTTTTTTCCACCTCTGTTGTAGTTGTTGATTTTATTTTCACTATGAAGTCCAATTAAGCTTTTGAGCTTTTTTTTCTCAGTCAAATTTTTTATTGCTGTTATAAACCTCTGCCTCTATATTGGGCTTTTGCAGCTCTGTGGGATTTTCTTTTTTGCTTCCTATCTTTTCTCTTTTTTAATTTTAATTTTTTTAATCTATAATTATTTTCTCTACATTTATTCCTTTGTTTGCTTTTCCTACTCTTCTTTTCTCCTTGCTGTTAATCTTTAATGTATTTGAATCTTCTTTATCTACCTCTATTTAACTTTGCATATCTATTCTTCCTTTTCTTTCTCTCCTTTCCTCTCAACGTATTTTTTAGTTTTATTTTCATTGCTTTATTTCCCAATTGGCACCTTGCTTTATTTTGTTTTCTAGTTTTTGCTTTAGTTAGTTTGTTCTGGTAGACATAATTTTTGGTTTCCTTTGTTTGTTGGGTCAATCTATTGTACTTTATATTTGTTGGACTGTTTTGATTTCACTTATGGATGTATATGTATATGTGTATATTCAATCACACTTTTTATTGTTGCTATAAATGTCTGCTTCTATGTTAGGCTTTTGCAGTTGTGAGAAGTCTTCCTTTTTTTTCTTCTGTTTTTTTTTTCTTTTCTCTTTTTTATAATTTTACAAAACCTATTATATTTTTCTACATCTATTCCTTTGTTTGTGTTTCCTGCTGTTCTTTTCCCACTGGAGTTAATCTTTAATGTATATACATTTTCTTCATCTACCTCTATTTAACATTGCATATCTATTCTTTCTTTCTTTCCTTTCCTCTCAACATATCTGTTAGTTTGGTTTTCATTGCTCTATTCCCCACTTGGCACCTCGCTTTAGTTTTGTTTTCCAGTTTGCGCTTTTGTTAGTTTTGTTCTTAACTGGTAAATATAATTTTGATTTCTTTTATTCTCCAGATCAATTTACTGTATTTTTGTTGGACTGTTTTGACTTTGCACATGGGTGTATTTGTATATATGTATATTCCATTATTTTAATCATTACTTGCCTGATTTTGTTGCTTCCATTTGTCTGGGGTTCATCTTNAAAGCAATCTTGAGAAAGAAGAATGGAACTGGAGGAATCAACTTGCCTGACTTCAGGCTTTACTACAAAGCCACAGTCATTAAGACAGTATGGTACTGGCACAAAGACAGAAATATAGATCAATGGAAAAAAAAAAAAAGAAAGCCCAGAGATAAATCCACACACCTATGGACACCTTATCTTCGACAAAGGAGGCAACAATATACAATGGAGAAAAGACTGTCTCTTTAACAAGTGTTGCTGGGAAAACTGGTCAACCACTTGTAAAAGAATAAACTAGAACACTTTCTAACACCATACACAAAAATAAATGTTGAGTTTTAAGCCAGCTTTTTCACTCTCTTCTTTCACTTTCATAAAGAGGCTCTTTAGTTCTTCTTGAACTTTCTGCCATAAAGGTGGTGTCATCTACATATCTGAGCTTATTGATTTTTTTCCCAGCAATCTTAATTCCAGTTTATGCTTCATCCAGCCTGGCATTTCACATGATGCACTCTACATATAAGTTAAATAAGCAGGGTGAAAATATACAGCCTTGACGTACTCCTTTAAAATTTGGAACCAGTGTGTTGTTCCCTGTCCGGTTCTAACTGTTGCTTCTTAACCTGCACACAGATTTCTCTGGAGGCAGGCAAGGAGGTGGTTAGTTGCCAAGGAACTTTAATCTTATTATTAATAATATTATTTACTGGGAGATGGTATCCAATAAAGAACAGAGAGAAGCAAACAGACCTGTGATACTAGGCATATAATTTAAAACATCTAAGCTCTATTTTCCTTAAGTATAAAACAAAGGCTTTACTAGATGACCTTTCATTACTAGATGATCTTTCCAGTCCCTCCATGTGCCATGATCCACCAGCTGCTCATGCTCACAAGCTAGAAGTCAGTCACAATCAACTCTCATAGGACCTCTGACAGCTTTACCTAACCCACTCTTATCTTCTAACAGTCTAGTCTCTGGAAAGAACCAATGTGATTTTTAAATGTAAATGAGAGTACATTACTCTCAGTTAAAATCATCCAGTGAATTCCCATATTATTTGAATAAAATCTAAGCACTTTATTCAAGACCTATTTGTTGTCGTTCAGTTGCTATGTTCTACTCTTTGCAACCCCATAGACTGCAGTATGCCAGGCTTCCCTGTCCTTAGCTATCTCTTTTGGACTCTGTGAGAGAGGGAGAGGGTGGTGTGATTTGGGAGAATGGCACTGAAACATGTATAATATCATATATGAAATGAATCACTAGTCCAGGTTTGATGCATGATACTGGATGCTTGGGGCTGGTGCACTGGGATGACCCAGAAAGATGGTATGGGGAGGGAGGAGAGCGGGGTGTTCATGATGGGGAACATGTGTGTACCTGTGGCGGATTCATGTTGATGTATGGCAAAACCAATACAATATTGTAAAGTAATTAGCCTCCAATTAAAATAAATAAATTTATATTAAGAATTTTTAAAAAAGAATAAGAGCAAAAGGAAAGAGTCAAAATGAGAGATTAAAATGGAAAATAGGAAGAGGATAATCATTAAATTTTTGTATGTCTCGAAAGTATATTTTGTCTTTACCTTATAGGTTAAAGGCTCTTAACTTCTCTTTTGTGCCATAGCCATTGTCATCTTTGGCTCTCTGGTCAAGACTATGGACCCCTTTTCATAATAATGTTTTTAAATGCATAAGATAAAATACATAGGATTATACAAAAAACAGTACATGGCAATATAGTTATCAAAATCTTTTCTGTTTTTTTTAAATTTAATTTTAATTTTTTTTAACACCAAAAACATTTTGTACTGGTGTATAGCCAATTAACAATATTGTGATAGTTTCAGGTGAACAGAGAAGGGGTTCAGCCATACCTATATCTATGCATCCATTACAATTTTGAATAGAAGTAAATATGCTTCTCATTTAAAATGTTAGATAATGGAATATAGCAATGAGTCTACTAACATAATTTCAAAGCTGTAATGAGTATAAATATATTTTGATGCATATCTAACAACTACTAAATGAAATGAAAATATCTATGATTTCTCTTGGTGAAAAAGTCACTGATAAAGCTTATCTTACAGGATTTTTGAGGGTTTTTTTTCCTTTTTTTTTTGGCCTATTTTGTAATGGAAAGAAATAGTAAGCTTCTGTTAACAGCTAGTGAATATAAAGATGATTTTAGGAGTAAAAAGATGGAGGGGGAATAGGTGGACATGGAGTACCTCTCTCTCCATGGATACATAAGGAATACACCTTCAGACACAGAAGTGCATGCAGCACACCAGCTGGGAATGGACAAGAATACCTGACCAGTGGAAAAGAATATATAGAACCATGAAAAACTCAGTAGGACGAAGGAATTAGAGGGAAAAGCAGGAGTGTTAATAGGACAGGACCTGCGCTTGGTTGGTGGGGAAACTGAAGCAGCGGTCTGATCCCCGCATTGGGGCAATTATCTGAGTTAGAGGAGAAACATTTAAGGCTGAGAGTGAAACAGCTGATCTGAGGCAGCCTAAACGGAATGAGAATCAGACACACACAATCCTTACGGCAGCCATACATATCCCAGACAGGAATGCGGGTCCCCTGGAAGGCACAGTGGCTGGAGTTTAGGGATTGTGGAGCAATCCCAGGGCGAGGGCTGCTGTTGACTGTGGAGAGATGGACAGAGGGGACTGTGAGTGAGGAGATTGTGGTGGGAAATGCTGGTGGAAGAAAGCCAGGCAGCCATGGAAGCAAGGCGATACTGCTGAGTCACACATAGCAGGTAGAGCCATCACCATAGCCTCTCTTTCCCCACTCACAAGCATTGACAGCTAAACAATAAACAGTGGCACGTCAAACACCTGACACATGAAACTACAGAATAAGACCTAGCCAAGGGGACCCCTCTATGAGCTTGACGTGCCAAACAACAGAGAAGGACCCCAGGCAAGGGAGCCCTCTAAGTGCCTGAATGGGTGGTGCTATAAAGACTAGCCAAAGAGGCCTTCTGATCACCAGCTACAAGAAGCTTGAAAAAAGACTCTTATACAGCCAAAATTCCTGCAGCGTAGGCAGTCTGTGTCTCTGCACACTTGATGCCACTAGGGTCCCTGAAAGCCAATCAGCTGTGCCACCTTCTTGCTCAACTGTTACTGAGGCAGAGCTACCACAGGCAAAAAAAGTTTTGTGTCTATGGATGAAGGGTCGTTTCGGTAGTGTCAACTCTTTGCGACCCTGTAGACTGTGGCCTGCCAGGCTTCACTGTCAGGGAGGGGGTCCTCCAGGCAAGAATACTGTAGCCTATTGGCCCATACTGGTTGCCATACCCTTCTAGACCACTATATTTCCTGTGGCCCTAGCCGTCAACTCCCCTGAGTACCTGGTGCTGCCAGAATCCCTGTGACCCAAACAATGGCACCACCTCCACACCTGGCCCTCACAGGGGCAAAACCAAGTCCTCCAGGACAGCCTCAGGAGCAAACTTCAGTGGACAACCCACATGTAGAGGTGGAAATAAAATCACAATCGAAACCCAGGGGGCAGTGTGACTAAGGAAGAAGACCCAAAACCTTCCCACCAGCTATACAAGCTACAGATTAAATCCACATGATCACCTAGGCAGACTCTGTGTCTATGGAATATATAAAATGTCATGGGAGAGTGCCCACAAAATAAAACACACTGGTTCTGATAGCTGTGGACATTGGAGGCAAGGACATACAGGAGCAGGACCAGATTAGAATCAGCTGCCCCCACTGTAGGTCAAGAGATCAGCACAGTGTTGGAGGGCATCCTAGGGAGGTAAGGTGGACTGTGACTCCCAGCTAGGGAAAGGACTCTGACAGCAATGACTCAAGAAACCATTTCTTATTCTTATGTTTTAACTTGTTCTGTAGATTCTTTTGGAATCTCCCCTTCCCTTTTTTTTTTTCCACCTCTGTTGTAGTTGTTGATTTTATTTTCACTATGAAGTCCAATTAAGCTTTTGAGCTTTTTTTTCTCAGTCAAATTTTTTATTGCTGTTATAAACCTCTGCCTCTATATTGGGCTTTTGCAGCTCTGTGGGATTTTCTTTTTTGCTTCCTATCTTTTCTCTTTTTTAATTTTAATTTTTTTAATCTATAATTATTTTCTCTACATTTATTCCTTTGTTTGCTTTTCCTACTCTTCTTTTCTCCTTGCTGTTAATCTTTAATGTATTTGAATCTTCTTTATCTACCTCTATTTAACTTTGCATATCTATTCTTCCTTTTCTTTCTCTCCTTTCCTCTCAACGTATTTTTTAGTTTTATTTTCATTGCTTTATTTCCCAATTGGCACCTTGCTTTATTTTGTTTTCTAGTTTTTGCTTTAGTTAGTTTGTTCTGGTAGACATAATTTTTGGTTTCCTTTGTTTGTTGGGTCAATCTATTGTACTTTATATTTGTTGGACTGTTTTGATTTCACTTATGGATGTATATGTNTTTCCCAATTGGCACCTTGCTTTATTTTGTTTTCTAGTTTTTGCTTTAGTTAGTTTGTTCTGGTAGACATAATTTTTGGTTTCCTTTGTTTGTTGGGTCAATCTATTGTACTTTATATTTGTTGGACTGTTTTGATTTCACTTATGAGTGTATATGTATATGTGTATATTCAATCACACTTTTTATTGTTGCTATAAATGTCTGCTTCTATGTTAGGCTTTTGCAGTTGTGAGAAGTCTTCCTTTTTTTTCTTCTGTTTTTTTTTTCTTTTCTCTTTTTTATAATTTTACAAAACCTATTATATTTTTCTACATCTATTCCTTTGTTTGTGTTTCCTGCTGTTCTTTTCCCACTGGAGTTAATCTTTAATGTATATACATTTTCTTCATCTACCTCTATTTAACATTGCATATCTATTCTTTCTTTCTTTCCTTTCCTCTCAACATATCTGTTAGTTTTGTTTTCATTGCTCTATTCCCCACTTGGCACCTTGCTTTAGTTTTGTTTTCCAGTTTGTGCTTTTGTTAGTTTTGTTCTTAACTGGTAAATATAATTTTGATTTCTTTTATTCTCCAGGTCAATTTACTGTATTTTTGTTGGACTGTTTTGACTTTGCACATGGGTGTATTTGTATATATGTATATTCCATTATTTTAATCATTACTTGCCTGATTTTGTTGCTGCCATTTGTCTGGGGTTCATCTTTGGCTTCTCATTTTTGGATATTTGTTTTAATCTCACTTAATGCCATAACAAACCACACGTGGAATCTTCATTCCTGACCGAAGATCAAGTTCTGAGCCTTTCGAGTGGGAGCACTGACTCCAAGACCCTAGACTACCAGAGGACTAACCCTACTGCTACTGCTGCTAAGTCACTTCAGTTGTGTCCAACTCTGTGCGACCCCATAAATGGCAGCCCACCAGGCTCCCCCGTCCCTGGGATTCTCCAGGCAAGAACACTGGAGTGGGTTGCCATTTCCTTCTCCAATGCAGGAAAGTGAAAACTGAAAGTGAAGTTGCTCAGTCGTGTCCGACCCTCAGCGATCCATGGACTGCAGCCCTCCAGGCTCCTCTGCCCATGGGATTTTCCAGGCAAGAGTACTGGGGTGAGTTGCCATTGCCTTCTCTGGAGAACTAACCCTAGAGAGTATCAAACAGTGAGAACTCACACAAAGGAAACCACTTGAACCAAGGCCCAGTATCACCCAACCACCAGTAGCACCCTGTGCAAACAAAACAAAACAAAAATTCAAACCCAATCATCAGCAGACAGGATTAACACTTCACTCACCCTTGCCCATAAGAGGAAAAACAAACAAACAAAACTTAGCACAAATCTCACCTTATATGAAGCTTAGACAAACCACTGGACAAACCTTAGGAGAGCAGAAACCAAAAGGAAGAAAGAATTCAACCTTCTTCAAGGAAAGAATTCAACTTTCCTTGAGGCCTGGGAAAAGGAGAACGCAAACACAAGTTAAAAAATGATAATAAAATATCAGAGAAATACTACACAAAAAGAAGGAACAAACTAGAAACACACAAGTCCAAATAAATGAAGAGGAAGTAGGCAAACTACCTGCAAAAGGAATCAGAATAATGATAAAATTTAATAAATCAGAATAATAATAATTAAGAATAATAAAGATGATCAAAAATCTTGAAAACAAAATGGAGAAAATGCAAGAATCAATTAACAAAGATGTAGAAGAATTAAAGAATAAACATACAGAGAAAACAACACAATTACTGAAGTGAAAAATAATCTAGAAGGAATCAGTAGCAGAATATCTGAAGCAGAAGAACAAATCCGTGAGTTGGAAGATGGAATGGTGGAAATAACTTCTGAAGAGGAGAATAGAGTAAAAAGTATGAAAAGAACTGAGGATAGTTTCAGAGACCTCTGGGACAATATCAAAAGCACCAACATTCAAATTATAGAGGTCCAGAAGAAGAAGAGAAAAAGAAAGGGTATGAGAAAATTTTTGAAGAGGTTATAGTTGAAAATTTCCCCAACATGAAAAGGAAATAGTCAATCAAGTCCAAAAGGCACAAAGAGTCCCATACAGGATAAACCTAAAGAGAAACATGCCAAGGCACATACTAATCAAACTGACAAAACTAAACACAAAGAAAGAATAAAATAAAGTAAAATTTAAAAAAAACTCACAAAATTTAAATTAGGATTCTGAGGGTGAATAAATGAATTGGCAATGGCTCATTATAGAAATAAATAAAATTCACACTTTTCTCATTAAAAATTTTTCTAAAAAAGCAGCAAGGGAGAAGCAACAAATAACATAAAAGGGAAACACCATATTCTTCACAGCTGATCTTTCAGCAGAAACTCTACAAGCCAGAAGGGAATGATAGGATATATTTAAAGTATTGAAAGGGAAAAATCTACAACCAAGATTACTGTATCCACCAAGGATCTCATTCAAAATTGATGGAGAAATAAAAGCTTTTCAGAGAAGAAAAGTTAGAATTCAGTACCAACAAATCAGTTGTACAACAAATATTAAAGGGATTTATATAGTCAAGAAATACAAGTGAAGAGAAAAGATCAACAAAATCAACCCAAAGCGATTAAGAAAATGGCAATAGGAACATATACATCAATAATTACTTTAAATGTCAATGGATTAAATACTCCAACCAAAAGATACAGACTGGCTGAAGGGATACAAAAATAAGACCTGTATATATGCTGTCTACAGGAAATCCACCTCAGAACTAAAGACACATATAGACTGAAAGTGAGAGGATGGAAAACTGTATTTTATGCAAACAGAAAGCAAAAGAAAGTTGGAGTAGCAATCCTCACATCAGACAAAATCAGTTCAGTTCAGTTCAGTTGTTCAGTAGTGTCCAACTCTTTGCGACTCCATGAATCACAGCATGCCGGGCCTCCCTGTCCATCACCAACTCCTGGAGTTCACTCAAACTCATGTCCATCGAGTTGGTGATGCCATCCAGCCATCTCATCCTCTGTCGTCCCCTTCTCCTCCTGCCCCTAATTCCTTCCAGCATCAGGGTCTTTTCCAATAAGTCAACTCTTCGCATAAGGTGGNTTAAAAACTCTTTTTTTTTTAATACTCTGCTCTTTTTAAAAAAATACTTTATTCTATTTTACAATACTGTATTGGTTTTGCCATACATTGACATGAATCAGCCACAGGTGTACACAATCTCCCAATGCCAAAGCCCCCTCCCACTTCCCACCCCCGCACTATCTCTCCGGATCATCCCATACACCAGAAATTGCAGAAGATGGAATACTTCCAAACTCATTCTACAAGGCCACCATCACCCTGATACCAGAACCAGACAAAGAGAACACACAAAAAGAAAACTACAAGGCCAATATCACTGATGAACATAGATGCAAAAATCCTCAACAAAATTTTAGCAAACAATTCAGCAACATATCAAAAAGTCCATACATCATGATCAAGTTGGGTTTATTACAGGAATGCAAGGATTCTTCAATCAATGTTATGCACCATATTTACTAATTGAAAGGTAAAAACCATATGATCATCTTGATAGATGTAGAAAAAGCCTTTGACAAAATTCAGCACCTATTTATGACCAAAACTCTTCAAAAATGGGCATAGAAAGAACCTACCTCAACATAGTAAAGGCCATTTATGATAAGCCTACAGAAAACATTATTCTCAACGGTGAAAAACTGAAAGCATTCCTCCTAAGATTAGTAACAAGACAAGGGTATCCACTTTCATCACTATTATTCAACATAATTCTGGAATCCTAGGTATAGCAGTCAGAGAATAAAAAGAAATAAAAGGAATCCAGATCAGAAAATAAGAAATAAAGCTCTCACTGTTTGCAGATGACATGATACTGTACATAGAAAACCCTAAAGATAGTATCAGAAAATAACTAGAACTAATATTCTTGCCTGGAGAATCCCATTGGTGGAGGAGCCTGGGCTACAGTCTACAGGGTTGCAAAGAGTCGAACACGACTGAGTTACTTCACTTTCAATCAGTGAATTTAGCAAAGTTGCAGGATATAAAATCAATACACAGAAATCACTTGCATTTCTATATACTAACTGAAAAATCAGAAAGAGAAATTAAAGGTCAATCCCATTCACCATTGCAACAAAAAGACTTAAATACCTAGGAACAAACTTACCTAAGGAGACAAAAGAACTGTACACAGAAAATGATAAGACACTAATGAAAGAAATCAAAGACTACATAAACAGATGGAGAGATATTCCATGTTTCTGGGTAGGAAGAATCAGTATTGTGAAAATGACTATACTACCAAATGCAATCTACAGATTCAATGTAATCCCTATCAAATTACCAATGGCATTTTTCACAGAACTAGAACAAAAAATTTCACAATTCATATGAAAACACAAAAGACTCTGAATAGCCAAAGCAGTCTTGAGAAAGATGAATGGAGCTGGAGGAATCAACCTTTCTGACTTCAGATTATACTACAAAGCTACAATCATCAGGAGAGTATGGTACTGGCAGAAAAACAGAAATATAGACCAATGGGACAAGATAAAGGCCTAGAAATAAACCCATGTACCTATGGGTACCTTATTTTTGACAAAAGGGTANATCAACCTTTCTGACTTCAGATTATACTACAAAGCTACAATCATCAGGAGAGTATGGTACTGGCAGAAAAACAGAAATATAGACCAATGGGACAAGATAAAGGCCTAGAAATAAACCCATGTACCTATGGGTACCTTATTTTTGACAAAAGGGTAAGAATATACAATGGGGCAAAGACAGCCTCTTCAGTAAATGGTGCTGGGAAAACTGGACAGCTACATGTAAAAGAATGAAATTAGAACAATTCCTAACACCATACACAAAGATAAACTCAAAATGGATTAAAGATTTAAATGTAAGATAAGAAACTATAAAACTCTTAGAGGAAAACATAGGAAGAGCACTCGATGACATAAAGCAAAGCAAGATCCTCTATGACTCACCTTCTAGAGTAATGGGAATTAAAAAGTTAACAAGTGGGAGTTGGTTAAATTTAAAAGCTTTTCACAGCAAAGGAAACCATAAGCAAGGTGAAAAGACAACACTCAGAATGGGAGAAAATAATAAATGAAACAACTGACAAAGGATTAATTTCCAAAATATACAAGCATTTCATACAACTCAATACCAGAAAAACAAACAACCCAATCAAAAAGTGGGAAAAAGACCTAAACAGACATTTCTCTAAAGAAGACATACAGATGGCTAACAAACACATGGAAAGATGCTCAACATCGCTCATTATTAAAGAAATGCAAATCGAAACTACAATGGTATATCACCATACACTGGTCAAAATGGCAATCATCAAAAAGTCTGCAAAAAATAAATGCTAGAGAGAGTGTGAAGAAAAAGGAACACTTTTGCACCATTGGTGGGAATGTAAATTGATACAGCCACTATGGAAGACAGTATGGGTTTTACTTAAAAAATTATGAATAAAACCACCATATGACCCAGCAATACCACTCCTAGGCATATAGCTTGAGGAAACCAAAATTGAAAAAGACACATTTATCCAATTGTTCATTTCAGCACTGCTTACAATGGCTAGAATATGGAAGCAACCTAGATGTCCCTTGACAGATGAATAGATACAGAAGTTGTGTTACATATACAAGATGGTATATTACTCAGCCATAAAAAGGGACACATTTGAGTCATTTCTGATGACGTGGATGAACCTACAACCTATATTATACAAAGTGAAGTATATCAGAAAGAGAAAGATATATATTGTATATTATTGCATATATACAAAATCTAGAAAAATGGTAATAAAAAATCTTTACAGTGCAACAATGGAGAAACAGAGAGAATAGACTTACGGACATGAGAAGAGGGGAGGAGAGGGTGAGATGTATGAAAAGAGTAACATGGAAACTTACATTACCGTATGTAAAATAGATAGCCAATGGAATTTGCTGTATGGCTTAGGAAACTCAAACAAGGCTCTGTATGAACCTAGAGAAGTAGGATGGGGAGGGAGATGGGAGGGAATATATGTATACCTATGGCTGATTAATGTTGAGGTTTGACAGAAAACAACAAAATTCTGTAAATCAGTTATCCTTCAATGAAAAATAAATTCAAAAAATAAAGACAATTTTATTTTTCCTATGTAAGTTATTGCGCTCTAGATTAAGTACTTATAGGAGTTGGAAAAACTAGAGGTATTTGAAACTAGAGGTGCAGGAGCATGAAACAGAGGACTGCAAGTTTGGAAAAAGATAATTTTGAAGTTATTCCAATAATTCAGAAGTGACGGAAGTGGAAAAGAAATTAAGGTCATTTGGATTTATGAGTTCAAAGAATTGAGGCTAGGTGTGGATTATCCATTTGGATGTTTAAATGAGGCTTCCCTGGTGGCTCAGAGGGTAAAGCATCTGCCTCCAATGAGGGAGACCCGGGTTCGATCCCTGGGTCGAGAAGATCCCCTGGAGAAGGAAATGGCAATCCACTCCAGTATTCTTGCCTGGAGAATCCCATGGACAGAGAAGCCTAGTAGATTACAGTCTACGGGGTCGCAAAGAGCCGGACACGACTGAGTGACTTCACCTCACCTCTCTCTGAGAGTGAAATTAAGAGTCAGATAGAGAGGTCTATTTTGAGCATATGGCTAGTACTTCAGCTAATGTGTGTGTGGGGGGTGTCCAGAGCCTAGAAGTTATTAAGAGGGATAATATGTGGTATAGCTAGAGGTATGAGCCTAAGTACTAAAAATATTAGTTTATACGTTTATGCTATTGTGCAACAGTAATTGTTGGATGAGCACAAATATTTGGAAGCTTTTAATGGGGAGTTGGAAGAATCTTGACTTAGTATGAGAACCAGAGAGAAAGAGCAATCACTTGAGAGGGTTACAGTGAAGGCATGTGTTAGAGACATCCAGACTCAAGTAAGAAGATGAGGAAACATTCTGTGAAACGCTGAAGGTATAGGAAAATTTTTGATTAAAAAAAAAAGAAAGATTAAGCAAAATCAGCTGAGAAAAAGAGTAGTAATGAGGTGTTAAGCCCATGGGGAAGGCAAAGAACTGTATGAGGAGAAGAAACCACAGGTCTTATGAGAAAGAAGCAATGTAGAGGGAAAGATAGGTGAGTATTAGGGGTCTTCCTTCATGCAGTACAAGAAGGTTCATGGAGTGAGGAAGGAGAGGATGCCATGCTTTATGACTCATGACCCTGGCATAAAATTTAGCTGATAGCAGGCTAGCCTGATGTTCTGGGCAAGGTCTATGTGGTTTAAGGATCTATGTATCAACTCAAAGGTAGCCATTAAAAATGATGAGTATCCTAACATGTGGTCATTGAAAAATATATAGTCTTAGATGGAGAAATAAATAATTTTTAAAATGCTGCTTTGTCAATTTCATTAAATACATGTATGTATATATTATAAAAATAGGAAGATAAAAATTTTTGTAAGTCGATACAATTTTGTGTCCTCATCCTCTCAAAAAAGTATTAGTTATACTATTCCTGTAGGTTTTTCTAAAGTGAACTAAATAAATCATTCAAAGAAAAACACCAATACAGTATACTGACACATATATATGGAATTTAGGAAGATAGTAATGATGACCCTGTAAGTGAGACAATATAGGAGACACAAAAGTGTAGAACAGACTTTTGACATCTGGGGGAGAGGGAGAGGGTGGGATGATTTGGGAGAATGACACTGAAACATGCATACTATCATATAAGAAATGAAGCGCCAGTCTATGTTCAATGCAGAATACAGGATGCTTGGGGCTGGTGTACGGGATGATCCGGGG
>SJYW01013540.1:43852-80198 GCA_006410735.1 Raphicerus campestris
ATGGCATCACGGACTCAATGGACAGGAGTCTGAGTGAACTCCAAGGGATGGTAATGAACAGGGAGGCCTGGCGTGCTGCAATTCATGGGGTCGCAAAAAGTCGGACACGACTGAGCGACTGAACTAAACTGAACTGAACTGAACTGAAGTCACTTCAGTTGTGTCCAACTGTTTGTGACCCTATGGACTGTAGCCCGCTAAGCTCTTCTGTCCATGGAATTCTCCAAGTAAGAATATGGACTGGGTTGACATTTCCTTCTCCAGGGGGTCTTCCTGGGGATCAAACCCTCGTCTCTTATGTCTCCTGCATTGACAGGTGGGTTCTTTACCACTAATGCCACCTGGGAAGCCCAGTTGCTAGTGTAAACTTCCCCAAAAGGTCAACAAAAGGAGGAATCTGAACAATGGGGAAGGGGCTGTCCTTAGCGAAGGGGCAACTTCTCTGTAGTGACCTAAGCTGAAGGTGGATGAAAAGGGTCCAGATAAAGGCAGATCTGCAATGTTGATGCTAGGAAGATGGGGGAAATTCCCTACTACTTTTATTTTTATTTTTGAAAATTCAGAACAGAATCATCAGTGAGAGAATAAACGGGCAGGAAAAACTGGAAGTTAAGAAAAGTGGAGAATGGTGGGAGAATTCAGAGAAAGGTAGATTTAGGGAAAAGCAACAAAAATAGTAAGGTTGTCAGCTTTGTTATGTGGAACAGATACTGGAGCCATGTGTCTTGTATTTTTTTCAGAAGCATATGACTTCACAGATGCAGACAGAGAGAGTCTGAATAACTGAGTTCTTCCGGGTTTGGAACTTGTCAGACATAAACACTAGGAAGAGAGAACATCAAGTGGGTTTGAGGTATAAGCAAAAATGTTTAAAAAATGATCACAGTGAAATCTAAATTGGACAAGTGAACAGTGGAAGAAAGGAAAGAATTAATGGACTGTGAAACAGCAGAAAAGCTGTGCTCTACAAGACTGTGAAATTGAAGAAGGGTGGTATTCAGCCAGCAAATATTTGTGCCAAGACTGGTTGAGTTATTCATGAAACAGAGGTAAATAAAATAGATGCTCTAAAATGAGTGCCTTCACAGAGTTCACTTTTTAGGCTAGTGAGACAGTTAAATAAAATATATTGTGCATTGAATGGTGTAAGAGCTAGAAGAGAAAATAAAACAGAGAAGGGACGCAAAGAATATGTGTGTAAATTGTGTATGTTGGGCAGTCAGGATTGGTAGGTTGGATTATAACAATGTGACCAAAGAAACAGAAGTAGTTGAAAATCAGACAGAAAGGACTGAGGACAGTTGTTGTTAAATAGGAAGATTTGCGAATTTAGTGTCATTGGAGATGCAACAGGTTTTGATGACAAGGTTCAAGCTGTGGCCCTAGGAATAGGTGACTGAGGAGGAGTTAAGGTCCCTGGAGGTTGAGATCTATGAACTAAGGATCCAGTATTTAAATGAGTTGATGACAATACTGCAGAAGTTAGGATGAAGGTGGAATCTATTTTAGGCATCAATGGCATGAAAGAATGAGTGGAACAAATTAGAGAGATTAGGAGGTAGGGAGATAAAAACAAGATAATGAGAGATGATGATACAGCTGANTGCAGAAGTTAGGATGAAGGTGGAATCTATTTTAGGCATCAATGGCATGAAAGAATGAGTGGAACAAATTAGAGAGATTAGGAGGTAGGGAGATAAAAACAAGATAATGAGAGATGATGATACAGCTGAATAAAGTGCTTTTCAGAGGAGAGGTTTCTCTGCCTTTTGATTACAAATTTGTTTAAGAAAATAACAATAGGGCATAAGCGGTTGTCTGAACCAGAAACTGGAGCAATAGACTAATTTTCTAATTTGTAAATAGTACTGTGTCATGGTACTACATCAACAGTCCCATGCAAAGATGGACACAATAAAGGACAGAAATGGTATGGACCTAACAGAAGCAGATGTTAAGAAGAGGTGGCAGGAATACACAAAAGAACTGTACAAGAATGATCTTCATGACCCAGATAACCACGATGGTGTGATCACTCACCTAGAGTCAGACATTTTGGAATACAGAGTCAAGTGGGCCTTAGGAAACATCACTATGAACAGAGTTAGTGGAGGTGATGGAATTCCAGTTGAGATATTTCAAATCCTAAAAGATGACGCTGTGAAAGTGCTGCACTCAATATGCCAGCAAATTTGGAAAACTCAGCAGTGGCCACAATACTGGAAAAGGTCAGTGTGCATTCCAATCCCAAAGAAAGGCAATACCAAAGAATGTTCAAACTACCACACAATTGCACTCATCTCATATGCTAGTAACATAATGCTCAAAATTCTCCAAGCCAGGCTTCAACAGTATGTAAACTATGAAATTCCAGATGTTCAAGCTGGTTTTAGAAAAGGAAGAGGAACTAGAGATCAAAATGCCAACATCCACTGGATCATAGAAAAAGCAAGAGAGTTCCAGAAAAACATCTACTTCTGCTTTATTGACTATGCCAAAATCTTTGACTGTGGGGATCACAAGAAACTGTGAGAAATTCATGAAGAGATGGGAATACCAGACCACTTGATCTGCCTCTTGAGAAATCTGTATGCAAGTCAGGAAGCAACAGTTAGAACGGGACATGGAACAACAGACTAGTTCCAAATAGGAAAAGGACTACATCAAGGCTATATATTGTCACCCTGCTTATTTAATTTATATGCAGAGTACATCATGAGAAACACTGGGGTGAATGAAGCACAAACTGGAATCAAGATTGCCAAGAGATGTATCAATAATCTCAGATATGCAGATGACACCACTCTTATGGCAGAAAGTGAAGAACAACTAAAGAACCTCTTGATGAAAGTGAAAGAGGAGAGTGAAAAAGTTGGCTTAAAACTCAACATTCAGAAAACTAAGATCATGGCATCTGTTCCCATCAATTCATGGGAAATAGATGGGGAAACAGTGGAAACATTGACAGACTTTATTTTGGGGGGCTCCAAAATCACTGCAGATGGTGACTTGCTCCTTGGAAGAAAAGTTATGACTAACCTGGACTGCATATTAAAAAGCAGAGACATTGTTTTGCCAACAAATGTCAGTCTAGTCAAGGCTATGGTTTTTCCAGTAGTCATGTATAGTTATAAGAGTTGGACTATAAAGAAAGCTGAGCACTGAAGAATTGATTCTTTTGAAATTTGGTGTTGGAGAAGACTCTTGAGAGTCCCTTGGACTGCAAGGAAATCCAACCAGTCCATCCTAAAGGAAATCAGTCCTGAATATTCATTGGAAGGACTGACTGAAGCTGAAGCTCCAATACTTTGGCCACTTGATGCGAAGAAATGACTCCCTGGAAAAGAGATATTGGGAAAGACTGAAGGCAGGAGGAGAAGGGGACGAGAAGATGAGATGGCTGGATGGCATCACCGACTCAATGGACATGAGTTTGAGCAAGCTCTGGGAGTTGGTGATGGACAGCGAGGCCTGGCGTGCTACAGTCCATGGGGTTGTAAAGAGTTAGATATGACTGAGTGACTGAACTGAACTATGTCAATCTCATTATATTAAATGAAATAATGTATAGAAAGTGTTTAGCCTTGTTTTTGCATAATAAACACTCAATATAATAATTTTTATTATCATTGGTTATTTAGGTAACCTGATTCTTTGATAAAATTCATGTCATTTTTTCTTTCAGGTAAACATACAGGCCAAATTAGAAATCATTAGTGGAAAATTTCCTTTTAAAGTGTTGACCTTGTCTTTGAACTTACCTTACATGCATCTACTTTTCCTTCCATGAATCCGGCACACAACATTCCTGAGGTTATCATGCCATCATATACATCCTTTCTGTTACACACCTCAGTGCTTATGGTTTCCACCCTGGCTTGCCGTAGTTTATTTTGTGTTGGTCCTATTACACAAAGAAATGAAAAAACAAAAACCATGTTTTTGAACACAGCTATATCTAAGACTCAGGAGACACATGAATTATATATTCTTAGGAGTAAAAGCATTAGATTTTTCATCATTAATGATTGCCTAATTTTATTTTCTGTGGTATAAATGTCGAGGAAGGAAACAGTACACGTACATGGCGGTGGCGGTGTAGTTGCTGTTGTGTTCGACTCTTGCATTTGTGGACCTTCAAAAGTTCTTTGAACTCTCAAAACTACACACAATATTGTGTGTATATGACTTTTTTCATGATTTTCCATATAAGGAAGCTGAGGCTCAGAGAAGTTCATGGATTTTTCCACAATCTACTCAAGTATAAACCAGGATACAAACTGCACAGATCTGTTTTCCCTGCTCTATGCTATACAGTGTTATTGCAGAATGTCTCAAAGCATGAGAAACAAAGCAAATGCTGAAGGTATATCAACAATATGACACCAGCAGAGAAGGCCCGTGGTTAGGAGGAAAAAATACTTCACAAGTTAGTCTCAAAACATTCACAAACCACTTCTATGTTTATGACCATTGTATATCCTCATTACAATTAGGAAGACTTTTAACAACAACAAAAAAGCGTATGAAGTATACACTAGCCAGGAGTGTTTACATCTGGTGAATATCAACTTGTAGCAATTTACTTCCCTGTACTCGCATAGCATTTTGTTCCTTCTTAGTGTACCCAGAACAGTCTGTTCATCATATCCATGTCATTGAACTCTCCTCTTTCCCACGACTGCTCCAAATAATTGTGAACTCCTCAAGGATGGGTATATTATTCCTTTCACTTTTTTTACTTTAACACATAGCACCTTGTTCTTCTCAGAGCCATACTTCTCCATGGAATCTTCCTGACCCAGGGATTGAATCTAGGTCTACTGCACTGCAAGCAGATTCTTTACCATCTGAGCCACCAGGGAATCCCATATACATTAGAAGCATGAACATTTTACTGAAAAGTTTAAAGAGGTACCTCCTAGATGGCACATTAGATCCCAAGATAAATTTGTACCAAGTAAATTACATTGAACAACTCACCATCATCTACAATGGATCCAAATCCTGTGACAAATACACCTGTTTTAGGTGGCAACTTTAAGGATGACGCTGGGAGGCAAACTCTCTGAACTACATTTGAAAACTCAACTCGAGTAGCAAGCTGAGCCAAAGCAATGTCATTTTCATTTGTTTCTTTATGGTAATTTTCATGAATGATAATTTTCCTCAAACTTCGTTTCACAGTGGGTGGTGTTATAGTTATACCAAAAGTAACGATCCATTTATTTGGGTCTTTATTTCTGCATAAAAATGAAGAATAATATTAGTGATACTTAACTGTATTCTTTAAAGCAGTTGAGACAGTATTCTCCACAACTATTGGAATTATGTCCCTGAAAAGTTCCTATAGCGAGAGAATTTGCAATTGATGGCCTTATGTAAAAAAGAGGTTAAAATACTGATGATACAAGTGAGAGTAGGAAANTTGAACTCTCCTCTTTCCCACGACTGCTCCAAATAATTGTGAACTCCTCAAGGATGGGTATATTATTCCTTTCACTTTTTTTACTTTAACACATAGCACCTTGTTCTTCTCAGAGCCATACTTCTCCATGGAATCTTCCTGACCCAGGGATTGAATCTAGGTCTACTGCACTGCAAGCAGATTCTTTACCATCTGAGCCACCAGGGAATCCCATATACATTAGAAGCATGAACATTTTACTGAAAAGTTTAAAGAGGTACCTCCTAGATGGCACATTAGATCCCAAGATAAATTTGTACCAAGTAAATTACATTGAACAACTCACCATCATCTACAATGGATCCAAATCCTGTGACAAACACACCTGTTTTAGGTGGCAACTTTAAGGATGACGCTGGGAGGCAAACTCTCTGAACTACATTTGAAAACTCAACTCGAGTAGAAAGCTGAGCCAAAGCAATGTCATTTTCATTTGTTTCTTTATGGTAATTTTCATGAATGATAATTTTCCTCAAACTTCGTTTCACAGTGGGTGGTGTTATAGTTATACCAAAAGTAACGATCCATTTATTTGGGTCTTTATTTCTGCATAAAAATGAAGAATAATATTAGTGATACTTAACTGTATTCTTTAAAGCAGTTGAGACAGTATTCTCCACAACTATTGGAATTATGTCCCTGAAAAGTTCCTATAGCGAGAGAATTTGCAATTGATGGCCTTATGTAAAAAAGAGGTTAAAATACTGATGATACAAGTGAGAGTAGGAAAGCTCTTAAAATATTTCACAAGCTCTAAAATTTAAAAGAATACAATAGCTAAGTGTAATTCTATGCTGCAGTTGGAATAATAATAATAGGTACTATACAATTAGTTTATAACATTTTAATTCTACCATTTTAATTAAACATTTTAATGTTAAATTAAATTAACAGTTAATTTTGTTCATTAGGAACTCTTCAAATTTGATTTTTTTCTCTAATTTCAGTGAAGTGAAGTGAAGTGAAGAGAAGTCACTCAGTTCTGTCCGACTCTTTGCGACCCCATGGACTGTAACCTACCAGGCTCCTCTGTCCCTGGGATTCTCCAGGCAAGAACACTGGAGTGGGTTGCCATTTCCTTCTCCAGGGCATCTTCCCAACCCAGGGATTGAAGTGTATAGAAATTAATTTTGATCTGTTTTGGACATTATCACCCTAAGAGTTCCTGTATGAGACATTCTCTCCATTCTTATTTTATGATTTAACCTGTTGACCCTTATTTACTGGGTCTTATCTTGATCTTTGAGACAAAGTGTAATTTGTCTTCTTCACAAACCCTCATGTGTATACAGGATTATTTCTCCACCCAGTGCCCATACCCTGCCCCAAAACTCAAGGGCTAAAAGCAGCCTTAACTCATTGTTGTGCTGTTAGAGCTCCCACTACCCTTTCATCTGCCCTGGTCAGTCCCTCTTACTATTTTTGAGGCTTTCCCTTAACACAGATGCTTTTCTCTACTATGAGATTACACTACAAGCAAATTTTGCATCCTTCTATCATCTCTTTACTCCCTGTTCTACCCTAAACCTCAGTTCCCTCTTTGTCTAACCAGCCCTTTTAAAAATGCCAAAAATATATAGAAACGTGAATTCTCTATGTAAAGGAAAACTATGTAAAAGGAAATTACACATAAGAGAATTCGAAAAGGGAATTTCCCTGTTCATGCAGGATTCCTGTGTTGGTGAATAATAAAGTTTTAACTATAATGAAAAACCTGAAAGATCAGTGGTTTTCAAAGTACTCTGCACTGCCCCAAGGAGGAGCAGGCAGAGCCTAGGGGCCAAGGAATTGGGGTATGCAGGGGTCTCTTCTCTCAGCTGCTCTACTTATTTACACTTCAAAGGAAGGTTTAATTCAAAGCAGAAATCTTAAGGATGAAGCATTCATCTGAAAACTAGAATTCTGGAAGCTACAAAGACTTAGGTTTCTTCAGTCCTTAAGGATCTTGTATGTAAACTAACTGAGTAGACAAAACAGAAATACCTTCATGCATGCATGAAAAACCAGAAAGGGAGACTCAAGTAATAGGCACAGTTCAGCATGCTTTACAGATAAGAACACTGAGATTCAGAAATTAAATGACTTGGCCAGGTACATGATATATTCAGCTGGTTAGTGTCAGAGACAGATGGCCCAGGTCTCATGATATCCTGTCAAGAACTTTTCCCTATATACACTTGTTTCACAAAGACTGGGATCATTTTTCATGGGCATAAAGGTACTAACATTTGTCTTAAATATGATTTTTAAAATATAATATTTCTGTAGGAAAAAACATAACAATTTTAAAAGTATTTGGATAATTGTGATATTGTCTTCAAAGTACCCTTATTTTTCCTTCACAATAGTGTACTTCATTATGCAATTAAATGAAATTATATCAGATGCAAAATTGATCCCTTCCTCTCCAAGATCAGTATCATTTCAAACTCTTTATTATTATTGGCATAAAATGTACTATCACATTTCTCATATTAAAAAAAAAAATTCCTCCTTAGAATACACAGCCACCCTGGACTATCAAATTTCTCTGCTCCCATTCATTTAAAAACTCCTTGAAAGTGGGGTCTAAACTCACTACATCCGATCCTTATCTTTCTTTTCTCTCTTGAATTCATTCTCACCCCTATCACATCTTCATAATTTTTTTATCAAGATCACCAGTTATCTCTGTTTTATCAAACTCAATGGCCAGTCCCTCTATATGTCTACCCACACAGAAATGGCACTGGACCTGCTAGAATGCGTATCTCAGTCTATATAGCTTGTATTCTTCACTAAATAAAAACTTTACAATCTGAGCTTATTTCTTTTTAATTCATGTAAGCACATATCAGTTATAAATTTTTTCATGTATGAAGAATGGAGGACTATATGAGCATGAAAAAATTATAAAGCCTTGAAAAGTTAGTGAAACTCAAGTTTACCTAAAGCATGATGATATTACTGAGGTTGTAAATACGTACATGTGCATCTTTTTCTCTTTTTTCATGAGACAGTGACAATAACCTTAAATCCATTAGGTCATTCTCATTACACATCTGCTCCACAAATAAGTGTAAGCATCTTAGAACAATTTGGGTGTTACTCTTAGAAGGATGATCAAGCACCACCTAGACTCACCAAGGATAGTTTCTTCTGAAAAGGTGTGTGAACAGTGTCATTGGCCAGGACTTTTTTCAGAACTTTTGTTTTTTGAGGATTTAAAAGGAAAAACTCTCTGTACCCTGATGTTGAAACCTCAGGGAAAGAAGATAGAGTGTCCCTGATCTTGGGCAATAGCATGCCTGTGGGTGTCTGTGTATGTGAAGTGATATAGCTGACTGTTAAGAGTTACAACTGTGAAAGCCCAACAGAGAGCTCTTTTCAGGTTTTATATNGTGTCAGAGACAGATGGCCCAGGTCTCATGATATCCTGTCAAGAACTTTTCCCTATATACACTTGTTTCACAAAGACTGGGATCATTTTTCATGGGCATAAAGGTACTAACATTTGTCTTAAATATGATTTTTAAAATATAATATTTCTGTAGGAAAAAACATAACAATTTTAAAAGTATTTGGATAATTGTGATATTGTCTTCAAAGTACCCTTATTTTTCCTTCACAATAGTGTACTTCATTATGCAATTAAATGAAATTATATCAAATGCAAAATTGATCCCTTCCTCTCCAAGATCAGTATCATTTCAAACTCTTTATTATTATTGGCATAAAATGTACTATCACATTTCTCATATTAAAAAAAAAATTCCTCCTTAGAATACACAGCCACCCTGGACTATCAAATTTCTCTGCTCCCATTCATTTAAAAACTCCTTGAAAGTGGGGTCTAAACTCACTACATCCGATCCTTATCTTTCTTTTCTCTCTTGAATTCATTCTCACCCCTATCACATCTTCATAATTTTTTTATCACCAGTTATCTCTGTTTTATCAAACTCAATGGCCAGTCCCTCTATATGTCTACCCACACAGAAATGGCACTGGACCTGCTAGAATGCGTATCTCAGTCTATATAGCTTGTATTCTTCACTAAATAAAAACTTTACAATCTGAGCTTATTTCTTTTTAATTCATGTAAGCACATATCAGTTATAAATTTTTTCATGTATGAAGAATGGAGGACTATATGAGCATGAAAAAATTATAAAGCCTTGAAAAGTTAGTGAAACTCAAGTTTACCTAAAGCATGATGATATTACTGAGGTTGTAAATACGTACATGTGCATCCCTTTTCTCTTTTTTCATGAGACAGTGACAATAACCTTAAATCCATTAGGTCATTCTCATTACACATCTGCTCCACAAATAAGTGTAAGCATCTTAGAACAATTTGGGTGTTACTCTTAGAAGGATGATCAAGCACCACCTAGACTCACCAAGGATAGTTTCTTCTGAAAAGGTGTGTGAACAGTGTCATTGGCCAGGACTTTTTTCAGAACTTTTGTTTTTTGAGGATTTAAAAGGAAAAACTCTCTGTACCCTGATGTTGAAACCTCAGGGAAAGAAGATAGAGTGTCCCTGATCTTGGGCAATAGCATGCCTGTGGGTGTCTGTGTATGTGAAGTGATATAGCTGACTGTTAAGAGTTACAACTGTGAAAGCCCAACAGAGAGCTCTTTTCAGGTTTTATATGACCCATCTTCCACACTGTGAGGGCAGTGATACAGGTTGGTAGATCTCTCCAACCATCCACACACTTCTCTAGTCCAGAAAAGCCCACATGAAATGAAGTGAAAGTCGTTAAGTCATGTCCGACTCTTTGTGACCCCACGGACTACACAGTACATGGAGTTTTCCAGGTCAGAATACTTGAGTGGGTAGCCTTTCCATTCTCCAGGGGATCTTCCCAACTCAGGGATTGAACGCAGGTCTCCTGCATTGCAGATGGATTCTTTACCAGCCCACATGGTTCTTGGATAACTGGAAGCTGTTGCTTCTAAGTTGCTTCAATTGTGTCCGACTCCATGCAACCCCATAGATGGTAGCCCACCAGGCTCCCCCATCCCTGGGATTCTCCAGGCAAGAATACTGGAGTTGGCTGACATTTCCTTCTCCAAAATTGGAAGGGAGAGCTTCAAAAATGATACCTTTGATTTTTTTCCTCTTATAAGTGGTGGTAGATGTTGATAGTTGGAGGATAGATGAAATAATTTTTTAAAAGTGAAAGTGGCTGAATTTTCCTTAAATATGCAGGAGTTTAAATTTGTACATGTATAATATAGTCTTTAAAATAATTTATGATGTAGCAGAAAAAGATCGCATAGTTTCATGATGCTGCATACAAGGAAACAGATGGTATGAGCCACAAGAATGGCTCTTTGGTTTGGTTTTCACCAAACCAAACATGATATATATTGAGAGAAGGGTGAGGGGATGAGTTCGATTGGGGCATGGAGCAGCCATAATGTGTTTAGGGGATGGCGTGCATCCAGAGTGGAGTAGAGGATAATTTGGTGAGACTGGACTCTTCCCAGGCACTAAATTGATGGCAATTAATAACTGAGTAAGCAAGACTCACAAGAGCTCTAATAAACTCACCTGCGGAAGCAGTGAGCGGCCGTGAGCAGCCACGTGTTGCTGATGAGGCTGGCTCCACACTGATGGCCAGCCCCTATGAGCTGGAGGCTGGCCTGCCACGGCCACTCCCCTTCCAGAGCGGCTTCACTTCCTTGGACGATTCTTTCAGTAGACGCAAATGCTGGTAATGGCATGTATGAAGGTGTCATCCTTATTCCACAGCCTGTCACAGAAACAAGTTTTACCTTGCTTTCATGAAAACGAGGGGGAAAAAAAGCATATCCTGATCTGCACTAGGTGTAGATGCTTAGAGGGTCCATTGAACCTGTTGCTCTTGAGCCCATTTCTAGCACTCAGTCTCTGGGGTTATTCTCCAGGGGTGCTACTATTCNCAAAGCAGAAATCTTAAGGATGAAGCATTCATCTGAAAACTAGAATTCTGGAAGCTACAAAGACTTACGTTTCTTCAGTCCTTAAGGATCTTGTATGTAAACTAACTGAGTAGACAAAACAGAAATACCTTCATGCATGCATGAAAAACCAGAAAGGGAGACTCAAGTAATAGGCACAGTTCAGCATGCTTTACAGATAAGAACACTGAGATTCAGAAATTAAATGACTTGGCCAGGTACATGATATATTCAGCTGGTTAGTGTCAGAGACAGATGGCCCAGGTCTCATGATATCCTGTCAAGAACTTTTCCCTATATACACTTGTTTCACAAAGACTGGGATCATTTTTCATGGGCATAAAGGTACTAACATTTGTCTTAAATATGATTTTTAAAATATAATATTTCTGTAGGAAAAAACATAACAATTTTAAAAGTATTTGGATAATTGTGATATTGTCTTCAAAGTACCCTTATTTTTCCTTCACAATAGTGTACTTCATTATGCAATTAAATGAAATTATATCAGATGCAAAATTGATCCCTTCCTCTCCAAGATCAGTATCATTTCAAACTCTTTATTATTATTGGCATAAAATGTACTATCACATTTCTCATATTAAAAAAAAAAATTCCTCCTTAGAATACACAGCCACCCTGGACTATCAAATTTCTCTGCTCCCATTCATTTAAAAACTCCTTGAAAGTGGGGTCTAAACTCACTACATCCGATCCTTATCTTTCTTTTCTCTCTTGAATTCATTCTCACCCCTATCACATCTTCATAATTTTTTTATCACCAGTTATCTCTGTTTTATCAAACTCAATGGCCAGTCCCTCTATATGTCTACCCACACAGAAATGGCACTGGACCTGCTAGAATGCGTATCTCAGTCTATATAGCTTGTATTCTTCACTAAATAAAAACTTTACAATCTGAGCTTATTTCTTTTTAATTCATGTAAGCGCATATCAGTTATAAATTTTTTCATGTATGAAGAATGGAGGACTATATGAGCATGAAAAAAATATAAAGCCTTGAAAAGTTAGTGAAACTCAAGTTTACCTAAAGCATGATGATATTACTGAGGTTGTAAATACGTACATGTGCATCCCTTTTCTCTTTTTTCATGAGACAGTGACAATAACCTTAAATCCATTAGGTCATTCTCATTACACATCTGCTCCACAAATAAGTGTAAGCATCTTAGAACAATTTGGGTGTTACTCCTAGAAGGATGATCAAGCACCACCTAGACTCACCAAGGATAGTTTCTTCTGAAAAGGTGTGTGAACAGTGTCATTGGCCAGGACTTTTTTCAGAACTTTTGTTTTTTGAGGATTTAAAAGGAAAAACTCTCTGTACCCTGATGTTGAAACCTCAGGGAAAGAAGATAGAGTGTCCCTGATCTTGGGCAATAGCATGCCTGTGGGTGTCTGTGTATGTGAAGTGATATAGCTGACTGTTAAGAGTTACAACTGTGAAAGCCCAACAGAGAGCTCTTTTCAGGTTTTATATGACCCATCTTCCACACTGTGAGGGCAGTGATACAGGTTGGTAGATCTCTCCAACCATCCACACACTTCTCTAGTCCAGAAAAGCCCACATGAAATGAAGTGAAAGTCGTTAAGTCATGTCCGACTCTTTGTGACCCCACGGACTACACAGTACATGGAGTTTTCCAGGTCAGAATACTTGAGTGGGTAGCCTTTCCATTCTCCAGGGGATCTTCCCAACTCAGGGATTGAACGCAGGTCTCCTGCATTGCAGATGGATTCTTTACCAGCCCACATGGTTCTTGGATAACTGGAAGCTGTTGCTTCTAAGTTGCTTCAATTGTGTCCGACTCCATGCAACCCCATAGATGGTAGCCCACCAGGCTCCCCCATCCCTGGGATTCTCCAGGCAAGAATACTGGAGTTGGCTGACATTTCCTTCTCCAAAATTGGAAGGGAGAGCTTCAAAAATGATACCTTTGATTTTTTTCCCCTTATAAGTGGTGGTAGATGTTGATAGTTGGAGGATAGATGAAATAATTTTTTAAAAGTGAAAGTGGCTGAATTTTCCTTAAATATGCAGAAGAGTTTAAATTTGTACATGTATAATATAGCCTTTAAAATAATTTATGATGTAGCAGAAAAAGATCGCATAGTTTCGTGATACTACACACAAGGAAACAGATTGTATGAGCCACAAGAATGGCTCTTTGGTTTGGTTTTCACCAAACCAAACATGATATATATTGAGAGAAGGGTGAGGGGATGAGTTCGATTGGGGCATGGAGCAGCCATAATGTGTTTAGGGGATGGCGTGCATCCAGAGTGGAGTAGAGGATAATTTGGTGAGATTGGACTCTTCCCAGGCACTAAATTGATGGCAATTAATAACTGAGTAAGCAAGACTCACAAGAGCTCTAATAAACTCACCTGCGGAAGCAGTGAGCGGCCGTGAGCAGCCACGTGTTGCTGATGAGGCTGGCTCCACACTGATGGCCAGCCCCTATGAGCTGGAGGCTGGCCTGCCACGGCCACTCCCCTTCCAGAGCGGCTTCACTTCCTTGGACGATTCTTTCAGTAGACGCAAATGCTGGTAATGGCATGTATGAAGGTGTCATCCTTATTCCACAGCCTGTCACAGAAACAAGTTTTACCTTGCTTTCATGAAAACGAGGGGAAAAAAAGGACATCCTGATTTGCATTGAGTGCAGATGCTTAGAGGGTGCATTGAACCTGTTGCTCTTGAGCCCATTTCTAGCACTCAGTCTCTGGGGTTATTCTCCAGGGGTGCTACTATTCCCAGAGAAGTTCAGAAGAAATATTTACCAACATTTCAAGGCATCCAAACCAGAATGAACTTCTGCCTCTGTACGGAGCATATACAGATGAATAAATAGCTAAGTAGATAGATAATTTAAGAACATAAAAATGTGTAGATCCTCTGCTGAGAGGTTTCAATACATGTGTAGCAAAACACTTTTCAAATGAGAAAACTCAGCCCGGGAAAAAGAACATAAATTACTGAAGGTAACGCAGCTGGCAAGAGACAGAGTTGGCTACTGGAAGGATTAGAAGGATTTATGTCGGAATTTATATTTACTACTGAGAGAGTACAACACTGAATGTCAGCCATGATTCTGCCTTGACATAAATCTGTACATTGTCTTTGAAAAGCTCTGAATTTTAAACATCTTAAATATTAATGACTATCTTGCTTTTCTAAAATTTAAAAAGACTGTTTTTTTTAACTTATTCTGATTCCCTGATAACAAATTCTCAGTTGATTAGACTTCAACCCTAAATAATACCTGAAAGTGCATTAGTATACTTTATTAATGTGCTTTCTGATTATTAATGTTTATATTTTTATTAACAATACACTTTTTAAAAAAGAAGTTTATTCAGAAACAGATTAAAAAATAGTTGTGAAATCATATGTATAAATTTATCATAATTCTGTCATGTAGAGTTTCTTCATTAATATGGTGCTACATCAGTAGAGTCTAATGCTTCCTCCCCCAATTTCCCCTAAAAATAAATGTGAAGGTACTACTAATAAAAATAATATCTACTAGTTATGATCCAGACCCTGTACATAGTGTTACATACACTTGCCCTGATTTTAGTAACTCTGTTATCTCTCTATGTTATTAGATGTTATTATCCTCAGACTGAAGATGAAAAATTTGAGTCTATGGTATTACTCAAAGGCAAAAGGAACAAAATCACCAAAAATTAAGGAAAGATAAGAAAAAAAAATATATTTTGGAGATAATTTTCAGTAACTGCAGTATTCAGTGGGTTGGTTTAAAAAACAACTTCTTGGACTGCCCAATCTACTCCTTAGAACCAGAACTGTGTGGAGAACCCTAACAATTCTGACAAAGCCACTGATATTGTGATTTTCCACACCAGAAATAAAGCTATAGTTTACCAGTCCCTCACCAAACAGAAGCTATAGTTTGAAACTTCGAGTCGTGACCCATCAACTCTTTTCTCTATGTATGCATTCAGAGGCTGCAATGCCTGCACACCATCTTATTTAGGAACACAGGAAAGATGAAAAGTTCTACGAAAATGTGGTTATTTCATGCAATGGTCTGAATGTGTACTCCCCAAATTTATAGTTGAAATCCCTAACCCTTAAAGGTGGTAGTATTAGTAGGTACAGCCTTCCAGAGGTGCTTAAGTCATGAGAGTGGATCTCTCATGAATGGATCAGTACATTGTAAAATAGTCTGCAGAGGAATCCCTAGCCCCTTCCACCGCTTGACTGTACAGCAAGAATCTATGAGTAGGAAGTGGGCCCTCACCTCACAACAATCTCAGACTTCTAGTCTCCGGATCTATTAGCAATATATTTCTGCTGTTTATACACTACCCAGTCTATGGTAGGTATTTTTTTATAGCACTGTGATTGGACTTATAAAAAGCAGTTTAAACAGAGAATGACAGAACACTGGCACCAGTGAATGCTGGAACTGGTGGTGCCCTAAAGTGGGCAGTTGATGTAGTTTTCATATACTCTGTTTTTAAAATCCAAATTTAATCCTATAGCTAACTGTATGGCATGGTTAAGATCCTCTAAATCAGATGATATATAAACTTAGAAGACAGACATATCACTGAAAATTTTCCTCAGAAATTTTTGGAACTTGTACTTGGTATCAGCAAAGATATTCAAGGAAACATGACCTTAATAAAACAAAGGTAGCCAAACGTAAGGGGAAAATATACCCTGATAAGAGTACACACAACCAAAGATTTGTATGTCAATCAAGAAAATTCAAGAAATCACAGAAATGTCATAACAGATAATAAATCCACAAAGAGGAAGAGAAAATGTGACACCAGACAATTGAGGTAAGTGGCTGTCAGGAGTATAGATCTGATGAGATCTTTCATAATGCACTGAAACTGAACTGGAACTAGAAATAATGATTGTCATAGAGTTCAGTAAATAGACATCCAGATAATAAATTATTTTTATTCCTGAGGAAGAAAAAAAAAACAATCAAAACAGAGTCAATTATCAAATTTATAAAGGAAGAATATTTTTCCAGGATGAGAAAACAGTGTTCAAGTTGAAAATCTCATAGTGTCCCAATGTTCAGTGTCAAATACACATCTAGATCTCTTGACAAAAAAAATGTTATAGGATAAAGATTTCCTACCTTCTTCCAGGAACCAAAAAGATAACCTAAAAGAATAAAAATCACACCAGCCTTAGACTTCTGCTCTATAACAAAACACTAGAAGAAGGTGGAATTATATGTATATAGTTATTTGAGAAAATTTATGATCCAAGAATCCTATAAAACATTAAGATAAAAGCAATGGAAAGAGACTCTGATATATGCAACTTCTCAAAAATACACCATCTATGTAGTTGTCTTATTGAAAAATAACTTAAAGATACAGTTTAGCAAGCAAAAGGTGAATTTAAATCAAGACTCAAGAAAGGGAAATAGTAAAAGTATAACAAGAAATTTTGATCCTGAAGCTGAAGTTCCGACACTTTGGCCACCTGAGTGGCCACTCTGAGTCACCAGAGCTGACTCACTGGAAAAGACCCTCATGCTGGGAAAGATTGAAGGCAAAAGGAGAAGAGAGCGTCAGAGGATGAGATGGTTAGATAGCGTCACTGACTCAATAGACACGAATCTGAGCAAAGTCCGGGAGATAGTGAAGGACAAAGAAGCCTAGCATGTTCTGTCCTTTGGGTCACAAAGAATCAGCCGTGGTTTAGTGACTGAACAACGATCAAGCAAGAGACTTTAGTGATGGGTAAATGACTGTGATTGTTGGGATAAAATGGAACATATTGTTTTGAAAAAGATTAGTAATAGAGTATGTAGTTTGTGCTGGTGCTCAGTCATGTCTGACTCGTTGCAACCTCATGGACTGTAGCCTGCCAGCTCCTCTGTCCATGGGATTATCCAGGCAAGAATACTGGAATGGTTTGCCATTTCCTCCTCAAGGGGATCTTCCTGACCCAGGGATCGAGCCTGTATCTCCTGTGTCTCCTGTATTGGCACAAGGATTCTTTACCTCTGAGTCACCTGGGAAGTCCATGTAAAGATTAGTGATAAGTAAATATGAAATTGGTCTTCCCAGGTGGCTCTAGTGGTAAAGAATCCACCTGCCAATGCAGCAGACATAGGGATGCAGGTTTCATCCCTGGGTAGGGAAGGTTTCCTGGGGAAGGGCATGATAACCCACTCCAGTATTCTTGTCTGGAGAATCCCATGGATAGAGGAACCTGGCGGGCTATGGGCCACACGGTCACAAAGAGTTGAACACAATCAATGGAACTTAGCACACATGCATGCAAGAAGTTAGAAACATAGCTACATATGTATGTAATATCAAGAATACTGTGTAATTTTTTACCACATTCTGTAAGTCAAAACACTAAAAATTGTATTTGGCATAAATGTATAAATTTAAATGTCTTAAAAATGTCAACAGTAATAAAACAGAATAAAAAGATTAAGTGATTTACAACAGAAAAAAACAGCTTGGTATTACTGTTATGATCATTTTGAAATACAGATATCAAATAATTATACATTGTATGTTCAAAACTAATACAATGTTATATCAATTATACCTCATAAAAGAATGTGGTAAATTCTACTTGTAACTTTCTGGGCTTTTATTATCTTTGCTATGAAATAGACAGTTAATCATGGGCTTTGGAACTTACGACTGTTGAGAAGATCCCTCATCTTTTTGTTGTCGATAGCTGGAATAAACAAAACATGAATTAGTTGGTGGAAGTGTATGTTCCTATTTTCATGTGATTTTGTTCAAATGGTTACTATAAAATGCTTATTGCCCAAAGATTCCATATAAGATATTTTTGTAACCAAGAAATATATAAATAACCCTCTACTCTTATTTGATTCAAAATGTATAATTTTACTCTAAAACGGTAGCATTTTGTGCTTTGATTTTCGCTAAGAAACCAAAAAAAAAAAAACAACAACCCCCAAAACCAGAAGTTAGGAAATGAGGAAAGAATGATTAAGATGAATGTCCATGATTGATTTCTGTGGGAGTTCCAAAATAAAACTAAGGGAAACAACCTCTATTCCCATCACAACTGGTGTTCACTATAGCAGTTGGACTAGCCTGTGTGTGTTAGGCATATGCCTGGAAGCCAGGTTGATAGGCATCCCAGGTCCCTCACAGACCAGTTCCCAGGCCTTTGACTACAAAGGGTGGGAACTTGGTCACTGCAGGTTGATGGCTTCTCTCACTGAGGATGACTCTCACAGTGAATATGGTGGAAGTCAGCAGGTACTGGAGGCATGAAGGTCTCTTGTATACAGCCAGCCCCCTATTTCTCCCTCCTCTTTATGTCTCCCTTCTGTGACACTTTTTCCCCTTCAAATATATCTTAGTGTCCCTTTATAGTTAGTTTCATTTGATTGGGGTGGTTTGGTATTTGTTAGAAAGTAGGAAAGTATATCATATTTTCTGCAAGAATACTGACTTTCCCCTAAGAGGAATGTGAGCCCCAAATCCTTTTAGAAGACTCCTGGACATTTTACTTCTCTTTATTTAATGTGAGCTTTGTATGTAGCAGAAGAAAATGTATGTGATAGAATTTTGGTTATCAAGGATGGTCATAGAATATCATTTAATATTAAAACAACCTTTATAATAAAAAGTCAGTATACATGACCAGGAAGGCTGAAAAATGATTTTTAAAATTATAAAATAAGAAACTCTACAATTTTAATTTATGATGGATATTTTACTTTAGCTTATACGTGTTAGGCACAATTATATTCCCAGGAATTGAGATTTAGTTTGAGATTGCCATTTACAGAGTGCTGGAAAGTGCCATGTTTTTCTCTGGAATATAATTAATTTAAAAATAAAGGTGGTTATCATATTCTTCATCATTTCTAATTACTCTATGAAGAAGCTATCACTATTGTGCATGGGGATTCTATCAAAATGTATTTACAGGATTTTCCTGGTTTTCTAACAACAGAGAAATTAGACAATCTGTTTTTTAAATTCATAGTTGATGGGAGGGGGAAAGATTCAAGATTTAAAGGACAAGCCTTATTGTTTGGTATTAAATCAGAAGCAACCGCATTTGGAAATACTTAATTAGAAACAATGAACAGAGTTGGAATACCTAATGCCTGTGAGACATATGCTAGAGTTCAGGGAAAGGAATAAGAAAATAAAAAGATACAGTCTTTTTATTAGTCTATAAGATCTTGGCACTTATAGTCTTATTTGAAATACGTTATTTTACTTTCTCTAATTTTGTGTTGGTACAGAAAAACAGAAATGTCTCTCAGTTTGGATTCCCACTGGCTGTGAGGCCGTTTTAGTTTTACTTTCATAACCTTTTTGAGCTCCATTTTTTTTCTGCTTTGGGGAGAAAATGAAATGACAGCTTTCCTGAGTTTGTATTGTGAAGAATCTGTGAGGAGATGACTAAAATTGTTTTAAATTGGAAATAAGCTAGAGAGAATCTCTTCATGGCTCATGTTAATGTTTCTTCCAACAGACTTCAACCTTCATAAAGATTCTGTTTCTTTGATACTATGGAAGCTAACCCCCAGAACTGGCCTCTGGGAGTCATGATACTTGAGCTTTATTACTGCCCCCCTGCCCCCTGCTGCCAATGCTTGCAGGTCCCGTCTGATACCTTCCCTGAGTCTAGCTTCCTTAAAATGGTGCAATTAATGCCTACTCTTTCAGGCTTTTGAAAAGATCCACCATGAAAATTCATATACAGGAGTGAATTAAAAACCCATAGTGATGCCAAAGCTAAATATGAAAAAAAAAAATCATAAAACTAGACTTTACCTCCTAGCGAATATTTGTTTTAGTTTTAATCCACACTGACATACATTCATCAAGGGTGAATTCTTGAAATGAGAGAATACATTGACCTGAATTCTTATGAAAAATAAACAAAGGATTGTGAAGGGAGGAAACCACAAAGATGGTAAAAGGACTTACGTGTGAGTGTAAATGATGGTTTGTATATAGTTACAGGCATCGGTTCTCTCTTCAGACTTTGATATAGAATCCTTTCAATTTTTTTCCTGACTTGCTCAGCACTATCAGTAGACGGGAATCGAAACACAAGCACCATAAGAATGTTCATACCATTTTGATCTGGACTAAAGAGGAAAAAGCAGATAGAGGTAATCATAAGTCAGTTCTCTAACCAGGAACTAGTTTTACACACTAGATTTAAACTAGATTCACACTAGATTTAAAGAAACATAGTGAGTGGAATGTGTGCATATCAGATTTTTAAATGATCTCTAGGAATACAGGCTAAGATAAATAGCTGGAAAAAACATTATTCTTGCCTCTAACTTAGCTCACCATCTAACTGTGAGATAATTTTAGTTTCATAACTTTTTTGCTTCAAAAAGAGGAGGTTGTGGGAGGAGGAGTGGTTTATGAAATCATGCTTTACACATGCACCTAAGTGATTTGCTTTTTAAGGGATTCTGAACCAAGTTGTAACCAAGGTCATTATTCCTCAGTTGTGGTGTGGAAAAGACAATGCTTTGTATTCACCAAACCCTTCTTCTAAGCTTTGCCATCTAAGCAAGAGCTAAATTTCATTTTCTAGCCTTCCTTGCAGTTTACTGAAACGCTCTAGTGAATCCTGGGCAGTGAAATGTGGGAAAAAATGATGTACCCTGCTCCCAGACCTGGCCCTGGAAGACCTCCTGTACCATCCTCCATGAGTTCACTCTTCCCTTATCTGCTAACCAGAGATTCAGTGGGCAAGTCAATTCTACAATCCCAATCATTCCTACATCCACTTATGCCACTTCTGTTTGGACTGTATCATGGAAATTAAATAGATCTTTATTGTGTTAAGCCATTGATGTTTTGGGGCTTAGTAGTCAGTTAATATGAGTTTGAAACATGGATGATTAAAGAAAACAATTATAAAAGGAGATCATTTGATAAACTCAAATATAAAAATCTACAATAATGTGTAGAGGTCTAGAAACCCTCTAGTTATAGTTTGAGAACAAATTTAATTGGAAATATACAAAAAATGAAGGAAAAAAGGANTCTGTTTTTAAAATCCAAATTTAATCCTATAGCTAACTGTATGGCATGGTTAAGATCCTCTAAATCAGATGATATATAAACTTAGAAGACAGACATATCACTGAAAATTTTCCTCAGAAATTTTTGGAACTTGTACTTGGTATCAGCAAAGATATTCAAGGAAACATGACCTTAATAAAACAAAGGTAGCCAAACGTAAGGGGAAAATATACCCTGATAAGAGTACACACAACCAAAGATTTGTATGTCAATCAAGAAAATTCAAGAAATCACAGAAATGTCATAACAGATAATAAATCCACAAAGAGGAAGAGAAAATGTGACACCAGACAATTGAGGTAAGTGGCTGTCAGGAGTATAGATCTGATGAGATCTTTCATAATGCACTGAAACTGAACTGGAACTAGAAATAATGATTGTCATAGAGTTCAGTAAATAGACATCCAGATAATAAATTATTTTTATTCCTGAGGAAGAAAAAAAAAACAATCAAAACAGAGTCAATTATCAAATTTATAAAGGAAGAATATTTTTCCAGGATGAGAAAACAGTGTTCAAGTTGAAAATCTCATAGTGTCCCAATGTTCAGTGTCAAATACACATCTAGATCTCTTGACAAAAAAAATGTTATAGGATAAAGATTTCCTACCTTCTTCCAGGAACCAAAAAGATAACCTAAAAGAATAAAAATCACACCAGCCTTAGACTTCTGCTCTATAACAAAACACTAGAAGAAGGTGGAATTATATGTATATAGTTATTTGAGAAAATTTATGATCCAAGAATCCTATAAAACATTAAGATAAAAGCAATGGAAAGAGACTCTGATATATGCAACTTCTCAAAAATACACCATCTATGTAGTTGTCTTATTGAAAAATAACTTAAAGATACAGTTTAGCAAGCAAAAGGTGAATTTAAATCAAGACTCAAGAAAGGGAAATAGTAAAAGTATAACAAGAAATTTTGATCCTGAAGCTGAAGTTCCGACACTTTGGCCACCTGAGTGGCCACTCTGAGTCACCAGAGCTGACTCACTGGAAAAGACCCTCATGCTGGGAAAGATTGAAGGCAAAAGGAGAAGAGAGCGTCAGAGGATGAGATGGTTAGATAGCGTCACTGACTCAATAGACACGAATCTGAGCAAAGTCCGGGAGATAGTGAAGGACAAAGAAGCCTAGCATGTTCTGTCCTTTGGGTCACAAAGAATCAGCCGTGGTTTAGTGACTGAACAACGATCAAGCAAGAGACTTTAGTGATGGGTAAATGACTGTGATTGTTGGGATAAAATGGAACATATTGTTTTGAAAAAGATTAGTAATAGAGTATGTAGTTTGTGCTGGTGCTCAGTCATGTCTGACTCGTTGCAACCTCATGGACTGTAGCCTGCCAGCTCCTCTGTCCATGGGATTATCCAGGCAAGAATACTGGAATGGTTTGCCATTTCCTCCTCAAGGGGATCTTCCTGACCCAGGGATCGAGCCTGTATCTCCTGTGTCTCCTGTATTGGCACAAGGATTCTTTACCTCTGAGTCACCTGGGAAGTCCATGTAAAGATTAGTGATAAGTAAATATGAAATTGGTCTTCCCAGGTGGCTCTAGTGGTAAAGAATCCACCTGCCAATGCAGCAGACATAGAGATGCAGGTTTCATCCCTGGGTAGGGAAGGTTTCCTGGGGAAGGGCATGATAACCCACTCCAGTATTCTTGTCTGGAGAATCCCATGGATAGAGGAACCTGGCGGGCTATGGGCCACACGGTCACAAAGAGTTGAACACAATCAATGGAACTTAGCACACATGCATGCAAGAAGTTAGAAACATAGCTACATATGTATGTAATATCAAGAATACTGTGTAATTTTTTACCACATTCTGTAAGTCAAAACACTAAAAATTGTATTTGGCATAAATGTATAAATTTAAATGTCTTAAAAATGTCAACAGTAATAAAACAGAATAAAAAGATTAAGTGATTTACAACAGAAAAAAACAGCTTGGTATTACTGTTATGATCATTTTGAAATACAGATATCAAATAATTATACATTGTATGTTCAAAACTAATACAATGTTATATCAATTATACCTCATAAAAGAATGTGGTAAATTCTACTTGTAACTTTCTGGGCTTTTATTATCTTTGCTATGAAATAGACAGTTAATCATGGGCTTTGGAACTTACGACTGTTGAGAAGATCCCTCATCTTTTTGTTGTCGATAGCTGGAATAAACAAAACATGAATTAGTTGGTGGAAGTGTATGTTCCTATTTTCATGTGATTTTGTTCAAATGGCTACTATAAAATGCTTATTGCCCAAAGATTCCATATAAGATATTTTTGTAACCAAGAAATATATAAATAACCCTCTACTCTTATTTGATTCAAAATGTATAATTTTACTCTAAAACGGTAGCATTTTGTGCTTTGATTTTCGCTAAGAAACCAAAAAAAAAAAAACAACAACCCCCAAAACCAGAAGTTAGGAAATGAGGAAAGAATGATTAAGATGAATGTCCATGATTGATTTCTGTGGGAGTTCCAAAATAAAACTAAGGGAAACAACCTCTATTCCCATCACAACTGGTGTTCACTATAGCAGTTGGACTAGCCTGTGTGTGTTAGGCATATGCCTGGAAGCCAGGTTGATAGGCATCCCAGGTCCCTCACAGACCAGTTCCCAGGCCTTTGACTACAAAGGGTGGGAACTTGGTCACTGCAGGTTGATGGCTTCTCTCACTGAGGATGACTCTCACAGTGAATATGGTGGAAGTCAGCAGGTACTGGAGGCATGAAGGTCTCTTGTATACAGCCAGCCCCCTATTTCTCCCTCCTCTTTATGTCTCCCTTCTGTGACACTTTTTCCCCTTCAAATATATCTTAGTGTCCCTTTATAGTTAGTTTCATTTGATTGGGGTGGTTTGGTATTTGTTAGAAAGTAGGAAAGTATATCATATTTTCTGCAAGAATACTGACTTTCCCCTAAGAGGAATGTGAGCCCCAAATCCTTTTAGAAGACTCCTGGACATTTTACTTCTCTTTATTTAATGTGAGCTTTGTATGTAGCAGAAGAAAATGTATGTGATAGAATTTTGGTTATCAAGGATGGTCATAGAATATCATTTAATATTAAAACAACCTTTATAATAAAAAGTCAGTATACATGACCAGGAAGGCTGAAAAATGATTTTTAAAATTATAAAATAAGAAACTCTACAATTTTAATTTATGATGGATATTTTACTTTAGCTTATACGTGTTAGGCACAATTATATTCCCAGGAATTGAGATTTAGTTTGAGATTGCCATTTACAGAGTGCTGGAAAGTGCCATGTTTTTCTTTGGAATATAATTAATTTAAAAATAAAGGTGGTTATCATATTCTTCATCATTTCTAATTACTCTATGAAGAAGCTATCACTATTGTGCATGGGGATTCTATCAAAATGTATTTAAAGGATTTTCCTGGTTTTCTAACAACAGAGAAATTAGACAAACTGTTTTTTAAATTCATAGTTGATGGGAGGGGGAAAGATTCAAGATTTAAAGGACAAGCCTTATTGTTTGGTATTAAATCAGAAGCAACCGCATTTGGAAATACTTAATTAGAAACAATGAACAGAGCTGGAATACCTAATGCCTGTGAGACATATGCTAGAGTTCAGGGAAAGGAATAAGAAAATAAAAAGATACAGTCTTTTTATTAGTCTATAAGATCTTGGCACTTATAGTCTTATTTGAAATACGTTATTTTACTTTCTCTAATTTTGTGTTGGTACAGAAAAACAGAAATGTCTCTCAGTTTGGATTCCCACTGGCTGTGAGGCTGTTTTAGTTTTACTTTCATAACCTTTTTGAGCTCCATTTTTTTTCTGCTTTGGGGAGAAAATGAAATGACAGCTTTCCTGAGTTTGTATTGTGAAGAATCTGTGAGGAGATGACTAAAATTGTTTTAAATTGGAAATAAGCTGGAGAGAATCTCTTCATGGCTCATGTTAATGTTTCTTCCAACAGACTTCAACCTTCATAAAGATTCTGTTTCTTTGATACTATGGAAGCTAACCCCCAGAACTGGCCTCTGGGAGCCATGATACTTGAGCTTTATTACTGCCCCCCTGCCCCCTGCTGCCAATGCCTGCAGGTCCCGTCTGATACCTTCCCTGAGTCTAGCTTCCTTAAAATGGTGCAATTAATGCCTACTCTTTCAGGCTTTTGAAAAGATCCACCATGAAAATTCATATACAGGAGTGAATTAAAAACCCATAGTGATGCCAAAGCTAAATATGAAAAAAAAAAATCATAAAACTAGACTTTACCTCCTAGCGAATATTTGTTTTAGTTTTAATCCACACTGACATACATTCATCAAGGGTGAATTCTTGAAATGAGAGAATACATTGACCTGAATTCTTATGAAAAATAAACAAAGGATTGTGAAGGGAGGAAACCACAAAGATGGTAAAAGGACTTACGTGTGAGTGTAAATGATGGTTTGTATATAGTTACAGGCATCGGTTCTCTCTTCAGACTTTGATATAGAATCCTTTCAATTTTTTTCCTGACTTGCTCAGCACTATCAGTAGACGGGAATCGAAACACAAGCACCATAAGAATGTTCATACCTTTTTGATCTGGACTAAAGAGGAAAAAGCAGATAGAGGTAATCATAAGTCAGTTCTCTAACCAGGAACTAGCTTTACAAACTAGATTCACACTAGATTTAAACTAGATTCACACTAGATTTAAAGAAACATAGTGAGTGGAATGTGTGCATATCAGATTTTTAAATGATCTCTAGGAATACAGGCTAAGATAAATAGCTGGAAAAAACATTATTCTTGCCTCTAACTTAGCTCACCATCTAACTGTGAGATAATTTTAGTTTCATAACTTTTTTGCTTCAAAAAGAGGAGGTTGTGGGAGGAGGAGTGGTTTATGAAATCATGCTTTACACATGCACCTAAGTGATTTGCTTTTTAAGGGATTCTGAACCAAGTTGTAACCAAGGTCATTATTCCTCAGTTGTGGTGTGGAAAAGACAATGCTTTGTATTCACCAAACCCTTCTTCTAAGCTTTGCCTTCTAAGCAAGAGCTAAATTTCATTTCCTAGCCTTCCTTGCAGTTTACTGAAACTCTCTAGTGAATCCTGGACAGTGAAATGTGTGAAGAAATGATATACCCTGCTCCCGGACCTGGCCCTGGAAGACCTCCTGTACCATCCTCCATGCGTTCACTCTTCCCTTATTTGCTAACCAGAGATTCAGTGGGCAAGTCAATTCTACAATCCCAATCATTTCTACATCCACTTATGCCACTTCTGTTTGGACTGTACCNCCCTTCTTCTAAGCTTTGCCATCTAAGCAAGAGCTAAATTTCATTTTCTAGCCTTCCTTGCAGTTTACTGAAACGCTCTAGTGAATCCTGGGCAGTGAAATGTGGGAAAAAATGATGTACCCTGCTCCCAGACCTGGCCCTGGAAGACCTCCTGTACCATCCTCCATGAGTTCACTCTTCCCTTATCTGCTAACCAGAGATTCAGTGGGCAAGTCAATTCTACAATCCCAATCATTCCTACATCCACTTATGCCACTTCTGTTTGGACTGTACCATGGAAATTAAATAGATCTTTATTGTGTTAAGCCATTGATGTTTTGGGGCTTAGTAGTCAGTTAATATGAGTTTGAAACATGGATGATTAAAGAAAACAATTATAAAAGGACATCATTTGATAAACTCAAATATAAAAATCTACAATAATGTGTAGAGGTCTAGAAACCCTCTAGTTATAGTTTGAGAACAAATTTAATTGGAAATATACAAAAAATGAAGGAAAAAAGGAAAGTAGAAAGGGGAAAAGGGATAGAAAAGACATGGGCTCCTGACCATATGTATATTTATCATCAAGAAGTGAAGTAAATAAGTATTACAAATATATATGTTCATTTACATATATATGTGTATATGCATGTTATCACATGTGTATATAGATATATATGTTGTTTAGCTACTAAGTTGTGTCTGACCCTTTGCAATCCCATGGTCTGTAGCCTGCCAGGCTCTTCTGTTCAAGGGATTTCCCAGGCAAGAATACTGGAGTAGGTTGCCATTTCCTTCTTCAGGGGATCTTCCTGACTCAGGGATCAAATCTGAGTGTTCTGCCTTGCAGGTGGATTCTTTATCACTGCACCACCTCTGAAGCTCATGTATATAAATATGTATGTGTGTAAACTGATTGATATCCACAATAAAATTTTTAAAATTTCATCAATTTTTATCAAAATTGATAGAAAACAAGATATATTATTCCAGTAAATGCCAAGCCTTTTGGATATTCTATTAAAATATATTCAGGATAAATTTCAGTAACTTATTTTAGTCTCTGATAATGCATATCTTCAATTTATATATGTTGCCGTTTATCAGAACAAAGAGTGAAAAGGCATTAGAAATAAAATAATGCAGAAGCATTCAAGGAAAAAGCTTATTGAAGAGAAAATCATAGTCTGATTTTTGGGTAGGCTTAAAGTGAGGATAATCAAAAGGGGCTGGCTAAGTCACTTCAGTGGTGTCCAACTCTTTGTGACCCTAGGACTATAGTCCACCAGGCCCCTCAGTCCATGGGATTCCCTAGGCAAGAATATCAGAGTGAGTTGCCATGCCCTCCTCCAGGGGATCTTTCCAACCCAAGGATCGAAACCATGTCTCCTGCATCTCTTTCATTGGCAGGCCGATTCTTTACCACTGCTGCCACCTGGGAAGCCTCAAGCCAAGTTTGCTACTGCTAAGTTGCTTTAGTAGTGTTCGACTCTGTGCAACCCCATAGACAGCAGCCCACCAGGCTCCCCCATCCCTGGGATTCTGCAGGCAAGAATACTGGAGTGGGTTGCCATTTCCTTCTCCAATGCATGAAAGTGAAAAGTCAGTGAAGTCACTCAGTCATGTCCGACTCTTCGCGACCCCATGGACTGCAGCCTATCAGGCTCCTCCATCCAAGGGATTTTCCAGGCAAGAATACTGGAGTGGGGTGCCATTGCCTTCTCCACAAGGCAAGTTTACATACCTTAATTTGATAACATGAGATTTGATAAACCGACCCTCTCCAGAATGTTGAAATATCCTAGACATCTGTCAATAGAAAAAAAATTAAAGTGTTAATCTTAAGAAAATATTACTCCTCATTTTATCTAGAGACATATGGAAAAGTTAAGGATGCCAGTTTATTCCCAGACTTGTGAACTGGCTATATGCAGTGGTAAGACTTCAACCAAGTTCTAATCCTTGTAAAACTGAACAATCTTATCATAATAGTTTGATTCTGCTCTAAAATGATGTAACAGAGTTATGTACCTTGTAGAGTTATTTTGAGGATTAAAAGAAACAATGTATACCACATGTCACACATTGCCTGATATACTAGATACTATTCATAATGTCCATTTTGATTGTCAAATAATTTAAACTATTGGTGCTATTTTTCAAGGCAGCATTCACCTACCATACATTTTCCTCATTCTCCAATATGGCATTCTAAGGTATCAATTTGCTCATTTCTCACATAAATATCCCTTATGACAGCATTTGACATAATATGTATCAACATCTGTCATGTGACTCTGATACTCTCACTTGTTAATCTTCTCTTTGCCAAGGCCATATTTCATCACACTTCCTAATGTCAGCATTTTATTACTTGGCTTTTCTAGTCTGAACCATTGAAGGATTTTGGATATTCTGTGAAATTATCTCCTAAAATTACATGGCCCCCAAAAGAGTATTGAGGCACTGCCTGAAAAGATTAAAAAAAAAACAAACACCAGAGTGAAAGTCAAAATTCAGAAATTGCAGGTCCATGTAGGTTTACGTAGGGCCCAGTTCCATGGTAAATCTTGCCCTCTTTGGGAAGAGGGAATATTGGTTCCTTGCCCAGTAGATTCTTTCTTTTCCTTGATTCCTCTAAATTAATAACAGTGCTCAGTAGATTTTACCTGATTAAATATTGAATTTCCCTCTCTTCTTTCCATCTCACTGCTGTGGTCTAAAATCAGCTCCTTTAAAACTTGTGTTCAGGCTTTTGCAGTGGTCCCCTCATTGGCACCTTTATGTGGTTCAACTCTGTCTTTCCTCCCTTACTTGTTACCCAATATATCAGCAGCTGGGATGATATCCCTAAAGCACAAGTCTGAGTATATTACACTCCTGCTTGAAACCCAGTATCTCAGTATGAGCTCCACAATCTTAACCCTTCATGGGCCTTGTTGTTATTGCTGTTTAGTCACTCAATTGTATCTGACTCTTTGAGACCCCATGGACTTCAGCATGCCAGGCTTCTCTGTTCTTCATTATCTCCCAGAGTTTACTCAGACTCATGTCCATTGAATTGGTGATACCATCCAACCATCTCATCCTCTGTCGTCCCCTTCACTTTCTGCCTTCAATCTTTCCCAGCATCAAGGTCTTCTCTAATGAGTCAGTTCTTCACATCAGGTGGCCAAAGTATTGGAGCTTCAGCTTCAGCATCAGTCCTTCCTATTAATATTCAGGGTTAATAAACAACCAGGATTGACTTGATCTCCTTGCAGTCCAAGGGACTCTCAAGAGTCTTCTCCAGAACTACAGTTCAAAAGTATCAATTCTTTGGCCCTCATCTATCTTTATGGTCCAACTCTTACATTTGTTTATAACTACTGGAAAAACCATAGCTTTGATTATATGGACTTTTGTGAGCAAAGCGATATCTCTGCTTTTTAATACAGTGTCTAGGTTGGTTATAGCTTTTCTTCCAAGGAGCAAGCAAATTCTAGTTTTATGGATGCAGTCACCATCCACAGTGCTTTTTGGGGCCCAAGAAAATAAAGACTGTCATTGTTTCCATTTTTTTTCCATCTGATTGCCAGAAAGTTATGGGACTGCATGCCATGATCTTACTTTTTTGAATGTTGAATTTTAATCCAGCTTTCTCATTACCCTCTTTTATCTTCATCAATAAATTCTTTAGTTCTTCTTTGCGTTCTGCCATTAGAGTGGTATCATCTGCATATCATGGTCCTTTTTTAATCCTACCCCTATTATCTTCCTTATTACCTGTTTTTTCCTAATCTCACTGTCCTGGTTCACACCTTTACAGTTTTGCATACTTATTTCCCTCTTCCTTCAGTATACTTTTTTTTTTCCAGGTAAGTTTCTTCATTGACAATTATGGTATTCTTCAGTGACAACTAACTTGTCTTTGACTTGCCTTCCTCAAACAAAATTAAATTCTCCTTTTCATGGCAAATAGATGGAGAAACAGTGGAAACAGTGGCAGACTTTATTTATTTTTTATTTTTTGGCTCCCAAATCACTGCAGATGGTGACTGCAGCCATGAAATTAAAAGACTCTTACTCCTTGGAAGGAAAGTTATGAGCAACCTAGACTGCATATTAAAAAGCAGAGATATTACTTTGCCAACAAAGGTCCATCTAGTCCAGGCTACAGTTTTTCCAGTAGTCAGGTATGGATGTAAGAGTTAGACTATGAAGAAAACTGAGCACTGAAGACTTGATTCTTTTGAACTGTGGTGTTGGAAAAGACTCTTGATAGTCCCTTGGACTGCAAGGAGATCCAACCAGTCCATCCTAAAAGAGATCAGTCCTGAATGTTCATTGGAAGGACTGATATTGAAGCTGAAACTCCAATATTGTGGCTACTTGATGTGAAGACCTGACTCAGTGGAATAGACACTGATGCTGGGAAAGATTGAGGGCAGGAGAAGGGGATTGCAGAGGATGAGATGGTTCGATGGCATCATCGACTCAATGGGCATGAGCTTGGGTAAACTCTTGGAGTTGGTGATGGACAGCGAGGCCTGTCATGCTGCAGTCTTTGGGGTTGCAAAGAGTTGGACATGACTGAGAGACTGAACTGAACTGAACTGAACTAAAGCCACCCCAGCATCTTGCACATAATTCTATTGTAGCAATTATCACACTGGTTTATAATTGTCTTTCCCACTCTGGACTGTATATTTGGTGTTTGACAAACAAACACAGTAAATGCTCAGTGTGATAGATTAAATAAATGAATGAATAAATGAGAAAAATGAATGAAAGTTCAAGAATACCATAAAGGAGAGAAGACAACATGGTTGTTTTTGCTTTATCTGCAAATCATGTTGCCAAAGGTAAGTAAAACTCTATGGGAATCTAAAGCAAGGCAGAAGCCAGGAGACCCCAGTAGTGACCCCCATCCCCTTCATAAGTGGTCATTCCAGGGGTTTGGAACAGTTCTGATTTATTGCACTTATGATTCACTAAGCTTTTCAGAACACATTTCATTTTCATTCCTTAAGGAACAAGGAGAAAATGTGATGTTAAGATCTCTCCATAGGTGTAGGCATGCTCACATGTCTGATTCTTTTGTGACCATATGGATCATAGCCTTTGCTTGTCTGTCCATGGACTTCTGCAGGCAAGAACGCTGGAGTAAGTAGCCAGTCCCTTCTTCAGAGGATCTTCTCAACCCAGGGATCAAACCCACATCTCCTGCATCCTGCTTTGGTAGGCAGATTCTTTACCACTGAGTCATCTAGGAAGCCCTTAAGATTTTTAGCACTTTAATATAAATGGCCTCTGAAATTCTGACCTGTGTACATAATGNAATCACTGCAGATGGTGATTGCAGCCATGAAATTAAAAGACGCTTACTCCTTGGAAGAAAAGTTATGATCAACCTAGACTGCATATTAAAAAGCAGAGATATTACTTTACCAACAAAGGTCCATCTAGTCAAGGCTACAGTTTTTCCAGTAGTCATGTATGGATGAGAGAGTTGGACTATAAAGAAAGCTGAGCACCAAAGAATGGATGCTTTTGAACTGTGGTGTTGGAGAAGACTCTTGAGCATCCCTTGGACTACAAGGAGATCTAACCAGTTCACCCTAAAAGAAATCAGTTCTGAGTGTTCATTGGAAGGACTAATGTTGAAGCTGAAATTCCAATACTTTGGCCACCTAATATGAAGAGCTGACTCATTTGAAAAGACTCTGATGTTGAGAAAGATTGAAGACAGGAGGAGAAGTGTGCAACAGAGGATGAGATGGTTGGATGGCATCACCAACTCAATGGGCATGAGTTTGGGTAAACTCTGGGAGTTGGTAATGGACAAGGAGGCCTGTCAAGCTGCAGTCCATTTGGTCACAAATAGTGAGCACTATTGAGAGACTGAACTGAACTGAACTGAACTGAAACCTGAGATTACTAGAGGGTACTCCATTTTAAACAAGATAATGACTAAGCCTATTTGTTGTGGTTCAGTCACTAAGTCATATCCAACTCTTTGCTACCCCATGAAGTACATCAGGCCAGGCTTCCCTTTCCTTTACTGTCTCTAGCAGATTGCTCAAATTCATGTCCATTGAGTTGGTGATGTTATCCAACCATCTCATCCTCTGTTGCCCCCTTCTCCTCCTGCCCTTAATCTGGTATAATGAAAATAAAACACTTTCCTTAAAATCAGACACAACTGTAGTCCTTGATGTTACTCCAGGATCAAAATTAAAAGAGCATAATTGAAAAAATATGTGTGGCCCTGTCTAAAAGTACACCCAGTAACTAAAAGTTACTGTCTTTGGCAAGCTTGAGCTTGTGCCTTCCCTCTGGCTGGGAACTGCATGCAGATTAGGTCTTTATGGAAGATTAGTAGTTACTGGTAAGAACTAGGAAATCCCTTTCTGGACCCACCCATGAAAGTAATCAGACAAGTTCTGCAGATACCCTGCTTCTTTCAGGGGAAAACTACACACACACACACACACACACACACACACACACACACACACACACACAACAACAACAACCAAACAAAAAAACACTCCCTTCCCAAACCACACTAGAGTGCTTTCCTCTCCAAGGAAGCTTTTTGCTAGCTCAAAGAGATGTTTACTTTCTCTGAACCCCTAAAATACTGACTTGTTTGAGTTATATATTAGACTATTATATTTTGCAATATAGCAGCTCTAGTATTACCATTCAGTCTTGTAAGCTCTCATATGTCATATCATTTGCTACATAAATTTCCCTTTTCTATTATTGTCCATGTCTAAACTTCCACATATAAATAATATTATACACTCCAAATAAAGAAGGAACTGTATGTACTATGTAGACCTTGGCATTTTTCATTAGCTTGCACAAATAAGGCACACAACATTTTCATAAATTCATTGATTCTCCAGCTATGGTTAATCTTAATCAAAGGTATGAAGAAAAAAAATGCTGGCTTTTGCAGTGCTTTAAGTCTCTTTCATTATTTCCCATTGTTTCCTTTTTTCTCATTTATTTGTTCATTCAGAACAATTGGCTAGATTATCCTATATTTCAGTTACTGTGACAATACTGAATAAAGAATAGGAACAAAAAGTTGTGGTCCCTGGGCTCATAGAATAGAGAGATAGCCAGTAATAAATAGTTAAATACAAAGGCTAGAATTTGCTGGTGGTCCAGAGGTTAGAACTCAACACTCTCACTGCTGAGGGCCTATGTTCAATCCTTGTCATAGAATTAAAATGCCACAAACTGTAGAGTGGCCCCTCCTGAAAGGTAACTAAAACAGTAAGGTAATTCAGGATAATGGCTGAGGGTCTATCATTACCTCCAGAAAGGTAACATGATACATGAAGGATACAGGAAGGATCAGAAGAAGTAAGCAACAGAAAGAGTGGGATCAGGGGGCACAGTTCCAGATAGAAGGAAAAAAATGTGTAGGCAATCTCAAAGAATTGATGCTTTTGAACTGTGGTGTTGGAGAAGACTTTTGAGAGTCCCTTGGACAGCAAAGCGATCCAACCAGTCTATCCTAGAGGAAATCAGTCCTGAATATTCATTGAAAGGACTGATACTGAAGCTGAAACTCCAATACTTTGGCCACCTGATGAGAAGAACTGACTCATTTGAAAAGACCTTGATCCTGGGAATAACTGAAGGCAAGAGGAAAAGGGCATGACAGAGGATGAGATGGTTGGATGGCATCACTGACTCAAAGGACATGAATTTGAGTAAGCTCTGGGAGTTGGTGATGAACAGGGAAGCCTGGTGTACCGCAGTCCATGGGGTCACAAAGAATCAGACATGACTGAATGACTGAACTGAACTGAATCTCAAAGAAGACCATTATGGTCAGAGAATAGTGAGCAAGGAGGAGAATGTAAAAGTTGGAAGAATAGTCAGAACCTCTGGGTACAAGATGCCAGTAGCTTTCCTCCTCCCAGTGTGACAACAAAAAAATACGTCTCCAGGAATTGCAAAATATCTCTAGAGAAACGGAAGTGCCCATAATTGTAAATCACTGGACCAGACTGTGGATCAAGGCAACTCAACCACAAAGGGAGTCTCTCTGCTTTAAAAGCCCCAGGAGAGATTCAGCACTTGGAAATACCACATGAGAAACAGGAGATAGAGTAAAAAGAGGTTATAAAAGCTCATCATATTTCTATACACGCGTAAAAAACATTTTTAAAGAATGCACTTTTGGCCTCTGAGGGAGAGGGAGAGGGTGGGATGATTTGGGAGAATGGCATTGAAACATGTATACTATTATGTAAGAAATGAAGCACCAGTCTATGTTCGATATAGAATACAGGATGCTTGGGGCTGGAGCACGGGGATGGTCCAGAGAGATGATATGGGGTGGGAGGTGGGATGGGGTTTCAGGATTGGGAGCTCGTGTACACTTGTGGCTGATTCATGTCAATGTATGGCAAAACCAATACAGTATTGTAATGCAGAATAAAGTAAAAATAAAATTTAAAAAAAAAAGAATGCACTTTGAAAAGATATCCATTAACAATGACAAAAAAAATAAACCCCATATACATACACATAAAACCAAACAACCACAAAACAATCATCTCGGTTCAGTTCAGTTCAGTTCAGCCACTCAGTCATGTCCAGTTCTTTGCAACTCCATGAATTGCAGCACGCCAGGCCTCCGTGTCCATCACCAACTCGTGGAGTTCACTCAGACTCACGTAAATCGAGTCAGTGATGCCATTCAGCCATCTCATCCTCTGTCATCCCCTTTTCCTCCTGCTCCCAATCCCTCCCAGCATCAGGGTCTTTTCCAATGAGTCAACTCTTTGCATGAGGTGGCCAAAGTATTGGCATTTCAGCTTCAGCATCAGTCCTTTCAATAAACACCCAGAACTGATCTCCTTTAGGATGGACTGGTCCTTACAGTCCAAGGGACTCTCAAGAGTCTTCTCCAACACCACAGTTCAAAAGCATCATTTCTTCAGTGCTCAGCTTTCTTCACAGTCCAACTCTCACATCCATACATGACCACAGGAAAAACCATAGCCTTGACTAGATGGACCTTTGTTGGTAAAGTAATGTCTCTGCTTTTCAGTGTTATCTAGGTTGATCATAACTTTTCTTCTAAGGAGTAAGCGTCTTTTAATTTCATGGCTGCAGTCACCATCTGCAGTGATTCTGGAGCCCCCAAAAATAAAGTCTGACACTCTTTCCACTGTTTACCCATCTATCTGCCATGAAGTGATGGGACCAGATGCCATGATCTTCATTTTCTGAATGTTGAGCTTTAAGCCAACTTCTTCACTCTCGTCTTTCTCTTTCATCAAGAGGCTTTTTAGTTCTTCTTCACTTTCTGCCATAAGGGTGGTGTCATCTGCATATCTGAGGTTATTAACATTTCTCCCAGCAATCTTGATTCTAGCTTGTGCTTCGTCTAGCCCAGCGTTTCTCGTGATGTACTCTGCATATAAGTTAAATAAGCAGGGTGACAATATACAGCCTTCATGTACTCCTTTTCCTATTTGGAACCAGTTTGTTGTTCCATGTCCAGTTCTCACTGCTACTTCCTAACTTGTATATAGGTTTCTGAAGAGGCAGGTA
>SJYW01013540.1:85030-103591 GCA_006410735.1 Raphicerus campestris
TTTCAGCTTCAGCATCAGTCCTTTCAATAAACACCCAGAACTGATCTCCTTTAGAATGGACTGGTCCTTACAGTCCAAGGGACTCTCAAGAGTCTTCTCCAACACCACAGTTCAAAAGCATCATTTCTTCAGTGCTCAGCTTTCTTCACAGTCCAACTCTCACATCCATACATGACCACAGGAAAAACCATAGCCTTGACTAGATGGACCTTTGTTGGTAAAGTAATGTCTCTGCTTTTCAGTGTTATCTAGGTTGATCATAACTTTTCTTCTAAGGAGTAAGCGTCTTTTAATTTCATGGCTGCAGTCACCATCTGCAGTGATTCTGGAGCCCCCAAAAATAAAGTCTGACACTCTTTCCACTGTTTACCCATCTATCTGCCATGAAGTGATGGGACCAGATGCCATGATCTTCATTTTCTGAATGTTGAGCTTTAAGCCAACTTCTTCACTCTCGTCTTTCTCTTTCATCAAGAGGCTTTTTAGTTCTTCTTCACTTTCTGCCATAAGGGTGGTGTCATCTGCATATCTGAGGTTATTAACATTTCTCCCAGCAATCTTGATTCTAGCTTGTGCTTCGTCTAGCCCAGCGTTTCTCGTGATGTACTCTGCATATAAGTTAAATAAGCAGGGTGACAATATACAGCCTTCATGTACTCCTTTTCCTATTTGGAACCAGTTTGTTGTTCCATGTCCAGTTCTCACTGCTACTTCCTAACTTGTATATAGGTTTCTGAAGAGGCAGGTAGGTGGTCTGGTAATCCCATCTCTTTCAGAATTTTACACAGTTTATTGTGGTCCACACAGTTAAAGGCTTTGGTATAGTCAATAAAGCAGAAATAGATGTTTTTCTGGAACTCTTTTGCTTTTTCCATGATCCAGAAGATGTTGGCAATTTGATCTCTGGTTCCTCTGCCTTTTCTAAACCAGGCTTAACATCTAGAAGTTCACGATTCATGTACTACTGAAGCCTAGCTTGCAGAATTTTGAGCATTGCTTCACTAGCGTGTGAGATGGGTGAGCATTCTTTGGCATTGACTTTCTTTCAGATTGGAATGAACAATCATCTAGGATTAAATTTAACTAAGAAATATGAGACATTTAAGAAAATAATTTTAAAGCTCTATTCAAACACAGCAAGTAAGTATAAATAAATGGTGTCAATTATTTCTCTAGATTTCCACATTTGAAGCACGCTAAATCAAAACCTCAATATGAGGGGATGTGTGTGTGTGTGTATGTGTTTACTTGGTATGGGAAATAAAAAGGACAAGAAAAACTACAGTATACCTGAAAGAGATGATGATAAATCCAGGTGTATGGGTTGAATGCTGGCCGCCTAAAGATACATTTGACTCTGGAAACGTGTAAATGTGCGCTTACTTGGCAAAGAGTCTTTGCAGGTGTAAGTATCCTTATCAGTGTAGAGAAACAAAGAAACCCAAAGGCCAGGTGAAGATGGAGACAGAGATCAAGTTCATATAGTCACATGACAAGGAAAGAGACAGGGAAGCAAACTAGATGTTCATTGATGAATAAATGGATAAAGAAGATGTGGCATAGACATGCAACGATATATTATTCAGACATAAACAAGAATGAAATCTTGCCATTTTTGACAATTTACTGATGGACTTTGAAGGCTTTATGCTAAATGAAGTAGGCCAGACCGAGAAAGATAAATACCATATGATCTCACTGATATAGCATCTAAACAAACAAGAAAAAAACACAAATTCATATCTAGAGAACAGATTGGTGGTTGCCAGGAGTGAAAGATGAGAGTTAGGCAAAATGGGCTGAGGTGGTCAAAAGGTGCAAACTTCCAGTTATAAAATAGATAAGTTCTTTGGGATATAATGTATAACATGGTGACTGTATCTACTAAGACTTCATTGCATATTTGAAAGTTGTTAAGAGAATAAATCTTAAAAGTTCTCATCATAAGAAGAAAAATTATTAGTACCTGTGGTGCTTCATGTTAACTACACTTATGCTGGTGGTCCTTCTCAATTTATACAAATATCAACCATTATGTTGTACATCTGAAACTAACATAATGTTATATATCAATTATATTTCAATTAAAAATAAAACATTTAAATAAAGCCACTTACCAATAAAGTTAAAAAAGAACTGTGGCAACAAAACTATAAAAACACTGTCCTATTTAAATGCAAAACCCTATCTAAATAGGTACAAAAAATAAACCAGTGTTTGTTTTCAACATTTAGAATGGAACTACATATAATTGAGCTATATAAGAATAAACAAACAAATAAAATGCAAATACTTATGTTTTTAACAATTAAGAGAAATAGTGCAATTAAGAGTGGGCGTGCTAAAGTCTTCCTCCTTTAATTAAGAGATAGTCTGTTTGACATATGGTAATGTATGTTTCAATGCTATTCTCTCAAATCATCCCATCTTGTCCTTCTCCCACTGTGTCCAAAAGTCTATTTTTTTTTTTATGTCTGTGACTCCTTTGCTGCCCTGCACGTAAGATCATTGGTACTATTCTTTCTAGATTCTATATATATAAGTTACTATATGATATTTGTCTTTCTATTTCTGACTTACTTCACTAAGTATAATAGGCTCTAGGTTCATCCACTATGTTAGAACTGACTCAAATGTGTTCCTTCCTATAGCTGAGTAATATTCCATTGTGTATATGTACTACAACTTCTGTATCCATTCATCTGCCAGAGGGATAGGGTAGGTGGGGAGTTTCGAGGGGGATTCAGGATGGAGGGTCACATGTATGCCAGTGACTGATTCATGCTGATGTATGGCAGAAGTCATCACAATATTGTAATGTAATTATCTTCTAATTTAAATAAGTAAGGGAATAAAAAAGAGAGATAGTGTCTATAGCTAATCATAAAAGCCATACTAATTAAGTCCCCTTTCTATAGACTCCTTACTTCCTTGTTAGAATAACTCTCATGACCNGAAGAAGAAGAAGTAGGTGAGAAAAAGAAGATGTGTATAAGAGACAGATAAAAAAGAGAGATAGTGTCTATAGCTAATCATAAAAGCCATACTAATTAAGTCCCCTTTCTATAGACTCCTTACTTCCTTGTTAGAATAACTCTCATGACCTTAAATTATACGTTAGTCTAATGCTGTGGGTTTTGCTAAAGAAATCTATAGTCTCTAAAGACATATTTTTTATTAAACAAAAATAGACTCTTTTATTTGACTTTCTGCTATAACAGGCAAGGATTTTGCTTGCCTGATATACTTTTAAAAATTAGAAATGCCTTGATAATTGCCTAGGTTTTCAAGGAAAGCCAAAATAATTGAGGGACATAACTAAATTTGAGAGTCATAAGAATCATAGGCACACAGTCTTGTATGTGACCCTTTATATATTTCAAAATCAAAATCACAAAATGATGAGGTAAAACATTACAGTCCTATATTCTTATGTTGAAGTAAAAATTTAAGGAGAATGAACCAAGAAAGAAAATCAAGAGTTTAAAAATTGATCTGTTTTTAACAAAGAAATTTAAATTTAAACATAAGTTAAACTGAGAATACCTGTTTCAACCATCAGTTTCCTCAGATGTTAATTAGTTGCCTACTCTAATCTACATATGTTTCATTAAACATTCATTATTCTAAATATTTTACATACATTAAGTTATTTAATCCTCACAACCCTATGACCTACTATATTATCCTCATTTTATAGAAGAAGAAACTGAGCCATGGAAAAATTATGTTCCTATAAAAATCACATTCAATGTCAGGCAGAGAAACATTTATAAACTTTCAAAATTTCTATTGGGCTTACCATTTGCTCAATCTGATGACTCCTTTCTATAAACTGTTTTGACGTTCTCATTCCATAACATTCTCTATATTTTATATTTGTAGCTTTAAAAGAGGCAAGATAGTAGAATGACTTATCATCTGAAAGGTAAAAATAAACAAAAGATCCATGCTTAGACATGATCAATTGCTTGTCCCCTTCCCCCAGGAAATAGATTTACAATAACATAGCTTATTTCTTCTTATCATTATACAATTAGTCATAGTCATTTTTTAAAATATTGTGTAATTTTTATCATTGCATCCAGCTAAAATAGATTATACTTTCAGAACATCCATTTATAATGTTTATGCATATAAAATTTTTCACACAATTAGATACACAACATACAATGAAAATTCAAATGCTGAAAACAATTGCTGACAGTCCTTACTTAAATATAAACCAGTATTTTAAATCTGCATTTTCTTTTGGCCCATGCAGGCATCAATTTTCTGTAATGGACTCTTAACAAACCACTGTAGCTGCCATTGTCAAAGGCAAATCAGTTATTATGTCTAACGCCATATTTATTTTGGTCTTTTTCAAAAATCATCTGGATTTCTTAGCAGACTTAATCATATTCCTTGAAAGCTTGTCTTTGGCTTTATGAAGCCATCTTCTGATTTTCTCTCTTGCTCTTGGCCTCTCACCAGTTACTTTGGAGAACTCTCTAGTTCTGTCCTTTGTTGTTTCTGCATAGTTACCAAGTCGTGTCCGACTCTTTTGCAGCTCAGCAGACTGTAGCCCTCCAGGCTCCTCTGTCCATGGGGTTATCCAGGCAAGAATACTGGAGTGGGTTACCATTTCCTGGAATGGGTTGCTGTTTCTTATTCCAGGGGGATCTTCCTGACCCAGGGATTGAACCCATGTCTCCTGCATTGGGAGGTGGATTCTTTACCACTGAGCCACCAGGGAAGCCCACTTCTATCCTTAACCAGGATTATTTACCTCTTTTTAGATTCAAACCTTGCTTCATATCCTCTGTTTTCTATCTTCTGAACAACTTACTCATCTATACATTCACCCAAAGCATGGCTTAATTCTCATTTGCAATATCCCAATTTTCAGTCTTAAGATCTATGAATGCAACTTATTAATATCTTCTGAATCCCTTATCCCACCCAGAAGAGTTATATCCTTAATTCAGATCCTCATCAACTCCCCAGCTAATGTCTATCCAAAACAAAATGATCTTTCTATTAAAAAAGTACTCTGCCTAGATTCTCTATCTTAAATTCTGTCATTACAATCTACTTCACAACCCAGACTGGAAATTTTAAAGTACACTTTGATCTCTTCCTATTAATCAACAGATCCTGAAAATTTTATCTCCTAAATTTTAAAACTTCATCATCTTTTCACAAATTCTATTGTCATTAATGCTCTCATTCATTTCCTCATCAATTTATTGCCTGGAAAATGTAACAACTTTCTTACTGGTACCCTGCCTCCTGTTCTGTTTTCCTCAGTTCTATTCCCCACATACCAGCAGAAAAATCTTTTTAAATTGCAAATTTGACAATATCACTTCTCCAATTAAAACACCTTCATTTTTCTCCATTGCCAATGGGGAAGGAGTCACAACACTTTACTATGATCTACAAAGGTTTTCCTTGACCTAGGTCCTCCTTATCTCTTGAGCATATTTTTTGCCATGTTCCCTTAATTTCTATTGAAACTATAGCAGACTGCTTATATTTGTCTGCATTCACCACACAGTCTTCTTAAAATTTTTCTTACATTATCCTTTTCACCTTTTTATAAACTACTCCACTGAAGTTTAGGAGCTTCCGCTTCAGCATCAGTTCTTCCAATAAATAGTCAGGGTTGATTTCCTTTAGAATTGACTGGTTGGATGTCCATACAGTCCAAGGACCTACCTCTGTGTTAATTTCCTATTCCTGCTGTGACCAGTGACCACCAATTTAGATCAAAATTCTGAAATAAGTTTTACAGGGCTCAGATTAAGACCTGTTTGTATATCTGTTTGTTTTTCTGGAGGATCTAAGGGGTGAATCTTTTTCTTTGCCTTTTCTGGCTCCTAGAGGGATCCTCGTTCCTTGGCCTGTGGTTATACATCACATTGTTTTCCTCTTCCCTGCTTCTATTGTCACATAGCCTATTTCCTTCTTTGGGCTTTTTGCCTATCCTTTATAAAGATACTGGGATTACATTTAGGACCCATCCAGAAAATCCAGAATAACAGCCCTTCAAAATCCTTGAAGCAATCACATCTGCAAAATCCCTTTTGCAGTATGAGGTAATAGTCATTAGTTACAAAGGTTAAGACGTAGATGTTTTGGGGGTGTGGGGACATTATTCAACCTAATGCAACTTCTATGATATTTTAAAAATACTTTTTCCCATTATTTGTATTATTCCTTTACTTTTTTATTTCTTGAACACATGAAATATTGAAGATGAACTGCATTCTAAACACAAAGGATATTAACAAGAAAGACATAGAGGTTAGTGTAGTTTATTATTTTATTATATGAGTTTAAGAAATGAATATGATCAATCCCCCAATAAAGTAGGTAAGCTAGTAAGCTGAGCTCATTGGACAATAATTCATCCCCATTTGGGAATTCTTTCAAATATGGTTTTACTGTTATGGGTCATACAATTCTGTAAAATTTTTGGCAAAGTCTCAGTCATATGTGATTATAAATACACACACCAAAGACAAAGGTAAATGACTTTGGTTGATTGTCATTTGGTTTAAATGTGATACTGACTCTCTATTTTTTCACCTAAGGTAGAATAATTCTGAGTTTTTTCTTCTTCCTTCATTCATAAAACAATATCTTTTTTCTTTCAAAAATAATGTTTAATCTTTAGCCCTTTAAAGATATTTTTCATGTAATATTCTCATTAGTTTTTCTTAGAGCATCTCATTAACATATTGATTTTGAAAAATACATGTATTACACTCAACACATGATGTGATTTGTTTTTATTCTAAAGATAAGGTTTTCATTCTTTTTTAAAAAATATGTATTTGTTTTCGATTGTCTTTGTAATAATGTAAATATACTGCAAGCATCACTGACTGGAAATACGAAACATAGGACTCAATATTGGGGCAATCTATAATTTAACATCAGTAAAAGATTAATAATTAAAATGCTAATAGCATGCAAATGGAATTTTTATATGACTGAGAATTTCAAGATATTAAGTCACGGAGCACTGAGGCAATAGAAATGTGACCTGTATACTTACCCTCAACAACAAAATGAGTAACAATACCAATGGCAATTCCTATGATCGCTATGATTGCCAATGTGAAAAGAGATAGACTTATAGGGCCCCAGCATTGCTGTCTTCTTTGATATTCAACTTGTGGGTAATCAGCTTGTGAACACTCAAGTGGTCTGTGATAATAGAAAAATAGTAAGGTTAAAAAAAAATTGTAGCACAGTTCTATTCCAAGTCCATGTGTGATAGAATTCTGTGAAAATAGTTTCTACTGCTAATTCACAATAAGATACTTAGATTTTGATAGGAACACAAGATTTTGTTTACCCTCCCCCAGCACCTCAATCCCAGTATGTTTTAATTCAAGCTCTACTGATGCTGACATTGAAGGGAGGGCATCTCCCCTCTACATTTTGTCAAACATACTGGCAATTTGAAATTTGGGTAGTGAAGTACAGAGGCTCATGTAATAAAAAGGTAATTTATAGATAACATCTTAATATTTTAAAAAGAAACTTGTAGGAACAAAGTTGCATAATAATCTCACTGGTATTTCTTGATTAAAAATAAAAGGTTTTAATATGTATACTTTACAATGACCTTAAACTTTTTATTAATTGCTTATTTTAAAAGTAACAACATAGTGGAGAAAAGATAGTCTCTTCAATAAGTGGATGCTGGGAAAACTGGACAACCATGTATAAAAGAATGAAATTAGAACACTTCCTAACACCATACATAAAGATAAACTTGAAATGAATTAAAGACCTAAATAGAAGACTAGAAACTATAAAACTCTTAGAGGAAAATATAGGCAGAACACCCTTTGACATAAATCAGGGAAAGATCTTCTATGACTCACCTCCTAGAGTAATGGAAATAAAAACAAAAACAAACAGGACAAATTAAAACCTTTTGCACAGTAAAGAAACCATAAATAAGATGAAAATACAGCCCTCAGAATGGGAGAAAATAATTGCAAATGAAGCAATTGACAAAACATACAAGCAGTAGATACAACTCAATATCAGAAAAAATAAAAAAAAAGGCAGCCCAATCAAAAAATGGGAAGAAGACCTAAACAGACATTTCTCCCAAGAACTCATCTGGATAGCTAATAAACAGATGAAAAGATGTATAACATCACTAATTATTAGAGAAATGCAAATCAACTACAATGAGGTACCACCTCACACTGGTAGGAATGGCCATCATCAAGTATCTACAAACAATAAATGCTGGAGAGAGTATGGATAAAAGGAAGCCCTCTTGCACTGTTGGTGGGAATATAAAGTTATATAGCCACTATTGAGAATAGAATGGAGATCCCTTAAAAAAAAAACAAAACAGGAATAAAACTATCATATGATCCAGAAATCCCACTACTAGGCATATACCCTGAGGAAACCAAAATTTAANTCTTCTTAATATCTCCTGCTTCTCTGAGGTCATTACTGTTTTTAACATTCTTCATGCCCATCCTTGCATGAAATGTTCTCTTTTTTATCTCATATTTTCTTGAATATATCTCTAGTCTTTCCCATTCTGCTTCTTCCATTAATTCTTTGCACTGTTCACTTAAGAAGGCTTTCTTATCCCTTTGCTATTCTCTGGTACTCTACATTCGTTTGGGTATATCTTTTACTTTCTCCCTTGCCTTTAACATTTCCTCTTTTCTGGGTATTTGTAAAGCCTTCTCAGAAAATTTCCTTGCCTTCTTACATTTCTTTTCCTTTGAGATGTTTTTGGACACCACTTCCTGTACAGTGCTACAAACCTCCATCTGTAGTTCTTCAGGCACTCTGTCTAGCAGACCTAATCCCTTGAATCTATTCCTCACTTCCACTGTATAATCATAAGGGATTTGATTTAGGTCATACCTGAAGGGCCTAGTGCTTTCCCCTACTTTCTTCAATTTAAGTCTGAATTTTGCAATACGAAGTTCATGATCTGTGTCACAGTTAGCTCCAGATCTTGTTTTTTGCTGAGTGTGTAGAGCTTCTATCTCTTTGGTTGCAAAGAACATAATCAGTCTGATTTTAATATTGACCATCCAGAGATGTCCATGTGTAGAGTCATTTCTTGGGTTGTAGGAAAAGGCTGTTTGCTATGCCCAATGTATTGACAAAACTTTGTTAGCTTTTGCCCCGTCTCATTTTGTCTCCTACCTATCCCAACTCATGTATTACCTGTCCACCCAAAATACCTTAAGTAATTTAAATTATCTTTCTCCAACTTGAAGAAAGTTGGAATTTATTTGCTTTATGTTCTCAATCCCCAAATAGGATTCAATATTTAATATTTTATAAGTGAGACATTTGGGAGCAGTTTTAATGTTTTTAATTTTATCTTAAAAATTTTATCTTAATTAATTTGAATTTAAATCCTTTAAATGAGATGATCTTGAGAACATTCTTGAAATTATTCTAGAGCCCAAGAGGTATACAAATTTTAAAATATGTATTTAGGATGATCATATTATAAATGAGGACACAGACATGGAAACAAGTAATCAATAGACAGTATGAGCTATGCCAAAAGAAAATTTAGTACAAGAAGAGAAAGCAGCCTCTTAGAGTGCTGTGTCAGGGAGTTTTATTAAGAAAGAAACATGTTTAAAACTCTGATAAAAATTGTCCAGGAATAAAAGAGAAGAAAGGAACAGAGGAAAAAAATAGTATGTGCAAAAAATAAAAACAAAAAACAATAGGTGAAACAGCATTTTGCAATAATAATTATACTGGGAAAATACATACATAAAATATGAATTTTGCCCTTAAACAGTTATGTCTTCCAAAGTATATCCATGATGGCAAGTCTTTCACAGCATTATTGTACTCAAAAGAGGACATGGTAAGGCTGGAGGGTTGAACCAGCTCATGAGGAGTCTTATAACTCAAAGTAAAGAGCTTGAAATTGATTCCGTCGAAAGTGAGGTGACAAGCCAATAAAAGTATTAGTTAGGCTGAGAATTTAGAATAATTTCAGAGGTATGAATGAAATTTACAGCAAGAGTGCAGTTGGAAAGACCAGTTTAGATGTCTTTTTGAAGGTCCAGGAGAAAGGGTGATGGCTTGTACTAAGGCTGAGGCAGTAAGTAGGGTGGAGAGGAGAGAACGGATTTTGCTCTAGTCCTTGAGCTTTGTTGATTTCTTAGCTGTCAGACAAAGAAAAGATTAATGGCTCCCTTGTTTCCATGATAGTGGCTCCAGGCAAGATGAGGAAAATTAAATGAAGAGAAGTGAGAAAGTGTTTCCAATGTAAACATAAATATTGTTAATAATGAGCAGTGTATGTTGCTCATATTTGGTCTCAAATGGGAAGTATCCAGTTTGCATCTTCTCTTTGACTCATTTTATTTTAATTTTGTCATTAACACCCATTTGTATGACTCTAATAAAAGCAACTATTAAAGTTGATATCACACAGCCTGGAAACAATTTTTAAAAAGTTATTTCTGTCTCCACATAAGTAATTTATTCCTTCTCATTCATAACTAAACTCTCCAGCTCCACAATCTATGACATTAAGTATTCTCAATTGTTTAGTTATAAATATTTTGTTTGCTGCAATTTAAAAAAATTCTCACTTCCTTTTCCTGTAAGTTTTGTCAGGTTGGTTTTAGTACTCTGGGCCCTTCAGAAAGCAAGAAATGACAAAAATCAAATTTATGGGGATGTTATTAATCATGTTATTACATCATGATAACTCTGTCTTATGAAGGAGATTTTTTTTATCATGGCCATATTTAATTTTAAAATGAGTTTTGTTTGGTAATCAGCTATTCTCAGTCTGTTACAGCTGGAATATAGACTTTTTGTCTCACATGGAAGCCTAAATTTTAACCAAATACTCATTTCCATGTTTTGAAGTAGAGCTGGAGGGAGCATTATTCAGACACCAGATAACTATAAAGGAAGTGGTTTACCCTAATAGAGAAAAATAAAGTGGTAAAAACCAAACAAAGCATTCAGGAAATTTAAAGAAGTTTATCAGCTAGACTGCTGTGAAATGTTTGTATGAGCACAATATACAAAATGCATTCAAGGCAATTTTAAGTGTGCAATGGACTTTGAGAATTTGGCTATGACACATTGGATTTTTTCAAAATGTATAACTGGTTCAAACTTTAAAAAACTACTGCTTTATTTTAGTTACTTATATTCCCTTTACATTATTCCCATATGTTTATTCTGATTTGTAGATTACAATGATTTACTTATCAAATGTGATTCAGACAATAAGGGGAACTTTTTACTGTCTTTAATAGTGCCTAGTATTTGATCTGTTTAAAAGAGAATTAAGCCTAAGTTTGTCTTTTAAAAAAAATGCATTAACATGAACAAAATACAGGAACTAAAGTCTTTTGGTAACTTAAATAGAAATAAAACTTGAGTGATTACACAAATGAAGTATGTATGGAAACAGCACTAGAAAAAGTATGACATTCAGCATCAGAAATCTAAGGTTCAAGTCTTTGGTGGTCGTATATTGATCCTTTTATCTTGATGCTCTGATTCTAAGAATCCCTTGTCTATCAAATTAGAGTGATGATATCCACCCCCCACCCCATTTTAATGTGGTTGTATTTTAAGAAAGTATATATGAGACATTTCCTAATTCTGAAGAACTATATGAATAGAAAGTGTCAGAAACCAGAAGCTTTTTTTGAGAAAAGTGAAAGTGAAGACGTTCAGTCATGTCCGACTCTTTGAGACCCCCGTGGACTGTAGCCTACCAGGCTCCTTCGTCCATGGGCTTCTCCAGGCAAAAATACTGGAGTGGGTTGCTCCATCTCCAGGGGAGCTTACCGACCCAGGGATCCAACCCGCGTCTTCTGCATTGCAGGCAGACGCTTTACCCTCTGAGCCCACAATAATCAGTTCAGTTCAGTTCAGTTGCTCAGTTGTGTCTGACTCTTTGCGATCCCATGAATCGCAGCACGCCAGGCCTCCCTGTCCATCACCAACTCCCGGAGTTTACTCAGACCCACGCCTATCGAGTCAGTGATGCCATCCAGCCATCTCATCCTCTGTCGTCCCCTTCTCCTCCTGCCCACAATCCATCCCAGCATCAGACTCTTTTCCAGTGATTCAACTCTTCGCACGAGGTGGTCAAAGTGCTGGAGTTTCAGCTTTAGCATCATTCCTTCCAAAGAAATCCCAGGGCTGATCTCCCTCAGAATGGACTGGTTGGATCTCCTAGCAGTCCAAGGGACTCTCAAGAGTCTTCTCGAACACCACAGTTCAAAAGCATCAATTCTTCAGTGCTCAGCCTTCTTCACAGTCCAACTCTCACATCCATACATGACCATTGGAAAAACCATAGCCTTGACTAGAGGGACCTTAGTCGGCAAAGTAATGTCTCTGCTTTTGAATATGCTATCTAGGTTGGTCATAACTTTTCTTCCAAAGAGTAAGCGTCTTTTAATTTCATGGCTGCAGTAATAGATTACTCTAATACTCTGCATCTAATGCTAATAATACCTAGCATAATTCCTGACATAACTGTTGCTACTCTTGGATGAATGAATGAATGATGAGTGAAAGAATTTCAGTCTAGGTCCTACATCCAGAAAAATCACTTGCATATAAAAGCTAAACAAGTCTAAAATGTGTTATTATCAATACTTACCAAACAAGTATATCACAAAGACTATGTTTTGGGCACTAATCATTATTGAATACACAGTAAATAAAATGAAAACACATTATCCTTGCTGTCATAGTGTTTGTAGTCTAGAAGAGAGGGAAGATAAAACTAGTAAGCATAGAAATCCTTAAAAGCTGGGGTAAGAGCTTAGAAGTTGAATAATATATCTGTGGTTGAAAGTAAGATTTTATAAATTAGGTTGGGAGAGAGGGAGTACTTGATAAAATAATGGAGTCCTCTGTGTGAAAGTTATATTAATGCTGGAATGTGAGGAGAATGTGTAGAGAAGTGTGAGGAGAATGTGTAGAATTGTTGCAAGTCTTTCAGAAAGATAGAATGTGTGTGAAGAGCTTGCATTAAAAAATAATTTGAGTGTTTGGAATTGGTAATTAAAAATATTATGAATAAGAAGTTATAAACCAATGAACATTTCTTGGCTTAAAATATTATTAATATTAATAGAAACATTTTGGTTTCTTTAGCATAAGAAATTTCTTCTATATTACTACAGAGATAGCTCCTATTTGTATTTCTCCTTTGTCTACGCATATGCTGCTGTTTCATTCCTATGACTTACTCACAGTTCAAGAGAGGTATGTTTTTAAAAAAGTCAGACTTACACCTTTCTCTCTAAACAGTCTCACAAATATTTTGATCAAGATAGCAAATATAAAACCTATGACTGCCCCCTCCAAAATGCAGCTGTATAGATTAAAAATTAAGCCTGAGAGTTATATCCTTTTTTAGAGACAGGTTCTTTAATGATAAGTGCTATAATCATACTTAAATAAACAGGTGAGAAATTTCCCCCTTCCCAATAACTACTTGCAATGAGCTCTGTAATTAGTATATCAAAATAGCTGATAATTGGACATATGACAAATAATTATTGAAAAGCCTACAGCTAGATCAGTCTTGAAATTTTAAGTTTGTTTAAGCAACTGAAACAGATGCTTTCCCACAGTTTCCTTTACAGAACTTTTCTTAAAATGGAGACTTTTAACAAAAATTTGATTGGGGTTCTAACTAGTTTAAATAGCACTGAACAGAAGTAGGCACAGTGCTATTTATATATTTCATTATATATTATATTAAATAGCATGGATCTCATGGCTTGCAGTTGATCCTCATTGCTTATCTATTTTATGTATAGTAGTCTATATCTTTTAATAATAATATACTCCTAACCTGTCACTCCTTCCTTCTCCCCTTTGGTAGCATAAGTTTTTTTTTCTTGTATGTCAAAACAACTAAGCAGATAGGGTTTTTTTTATGTTAGGCACACAGGGGCAATTGTTGTATGAGTAAGACATATCCCCACTTTCTCAAGCCTCAATGTGCTATGCTGTGCTCAGTCACTAAGTCGTGTCTGACTCTTTGCGATCCCATTGACTATATAGCCTGCCAGGCTCCTCTGTCCATGGTATTTTCCAGGCAAGAATATTGGCGTGAGTTGTCATCTCCTTCTCCAGGGGATCTTCTGGACCCAGGGATCCAACCACCCCATGTCTCCTAAATTGGCAGGCGGATTCTTTACACTGAGCTACCATAAAATAAGTTATTCAAAAGTCAATGAAATATGGAACTACATTTATGAGTCATAGTATTTTGCATCTAAAGAGCAATGAGTTACAAATAAGTCATGACAAAGAAGATGTGTAAAATAACCTATTAGTGGATTGTACAAGTCACAGGAGAACACTCATGATTAGAGAGGTCGTTCCAAGCAAGAGTAAAATATCCTTAACCACCAAACATCACTATAAGCTATTCTCTGGGTGACATAATTAAAAATTCAGATGACAAAGGATTACTTTAACATTTATATTCAGGATTTATTTTCTGCCTTTTTTCCTTGATACACCTTCAGTCACTAATTTGAGACACTTCATAGCATGTGGTTTGGCACGGTGCTATGTGCCCCTTTTTAAACTTAATCCCTAGTGCTTTAGTTTACTCAGTTATAAAATTGAAATTTGAGCCAATTCATTATTTGAACCAGCTTGTTACTGACATATCATTATTGGCACTACTTTCCCCATTTCCAGACTTCACAATACAGTTGGTGTGTGTGTGCTCATGTATGTGCCCATGTATGTGTTTGATTTTCTAAGATTATTTCACCAGAGGCATTAATATATTGTTGAACAATTGTGTGTTGGTTTAGCATTGATTGACTACTTCTCAGCTTCTCTGAACTCATTGTACATATTGCTTTCCAGGGTAATATGTATGTGATATATATATATATATACATATATTAAAAATGATATATATATGAAACACATTATACATATAATATATATATATCACATAAATCATGTTTAACTTTTTTATAATAGGCATACTTCAGATCTATGTACTACAGTACTTTATGGATTCAGATGCAAAGCTTCTCGGAAGCTTTGTAAACACGGTTATTACCAATATCTACTGTCTCTAAACTCCAATTAGATTAGAAGGTTTCCCAGTACTTTTCTCTCCTACAGTCTTGTTATGAGTATTAAGTTCATGGTAAAGGTCCTAAAACTCTTTGTTAATAATAAGATAATTGGCTTATTCATGTTGAACATGTCAAGCGTTCCCAGGCAAAAGTTTGGTAGTACTGAACTTGGAGCATACCCAGAGCCACATGACACATGATCAGGTCAGTAAGGTTGTCACAAGCCCTTTCATTATACTTATTTCGATTCTATTTAAGAACCTTTTATTACGTGCCTAATATATTCCAAGCACTAGGTGGGGATACAAAAATTTAAAAACAAAACAAGGACACAGACTTGGTATTCAAGGGGCTTATGGTAGAGTAGAAAGACATAAAAAAAATCAACAGAGTGTCATAGGAAAATAGTAGATTTACCAAGTATTGCAATAAGGAACAGAGAATTGACTAATAAAAGTTTGGGAAAAGAATAGAAATAGATACAGGTAAGACTTCTCAGATAATATGACAGTTGGGTCAACCCTTGAGGGCTACAGGAAGTTCTTCAGCATGTGATACAGGTTAAACATATCCTTCCCTTTTTACTCCTTGCTTACAAGCAGAGCAAATTCTCATGAACATATTCTCATTATTCTTTTAAAACAGAAATATGACCATAGAATTTATTTGGAAGTCAAAGAAAACTATGTGATTAATAGCATTTTCCACTGCTACTGAAAAGAAAATGTGATGAAACTGACAAAAGAGAACAATTCACAGAAGATGAGAAGTGGAAAGAGTTTAAGAAAATCTAGGGAACCATTTTGATAGTTTAAACAGTCTAATTTACTTCAGCTATGGCAGTGCAGTTCTCTTTGGAAGATTTCCTTCTATGGGAGGACTGTTAATAACACTGGAAAACATGTCAGAAACATTGGCAAAATGATGTATAGTTAAAAACAGGAGCTGATTGGATTGCTGCATCATTTAAATGATCCAGATATCTAGGTAGTGATGACACTGGTATTTTCATGACAAGGCAAAATCTGTCTCAAACTTGATAAAACTTTCAAAAACAAAAGTCGCATATCAAAGGGTGATGGAAAGAAATGTCCTTGGTTTTGTCCAAAAGACACATGTCATATTCTGTAAATGTATGGTAATAAGCGACTGCAGAAGCTCAAGGAGCTGGCAAAGTGGGGAGAAACTGGGGGAATTTCAAGTATGAGTTAGTCATCAAAATTAACTTCCCCACCAGCCAGATGTGATTGGCTTGGCAGGCAATGGAGGAGGGCAAAGTTGCAGAGTGTGGGCAGAAATTGCATAGTATCGCAACCCTTTGCTGCAATGTGTGCTCTGTACATGGGGGGAAGGGAGGAGGAGGCAGGATGCAAGTCTTATTAAATCCTATTTATATAGTACAATACAATATAAAAGCACGTGAGATATGCCAGGATATCACAAAAATGTCATATGTTTTACAAAAATTCCTTAAAATAAATGTTTAAGACCTATAAATTCTAGAGCCAGCCGAAGATCTATTCCCCTTTATACCCGACCTTCAAAATCATGATTGCCATTCAATCAGCACCCAGAAGCAACCTCCTCCCATGCTATAATATCAGCAAGTTCAGTCCTACCTCTGAAAGCAGTTACAGAAACAATGTTTACTAATTTAATTTAATTGCTTATGCTACAAATATGAGCGACATTTCTATGGTTTCCCTATGTCCTTCAAAGATATGCCAGAGAATACATAAACTGAGGTGGGAATTCAGTCCTGCTTCTGCCAGGGATGACGGTGGGAACCCAGAGTGCCTTTTTCCTGCCTGAAAATGGGCAGCAATGGGAGGCTGGGCCCTGAGCAGTCTGAAGGGGAAGAGATAACTCAGAGATGGCTGTTAGAAGTCTGAGAGTGTAACTACAGGAGTGCATCTGTGCTCTCAAGCTCCGTGCCAGGAGTTGGAAATGGTTACTAAAAAAAATTGCCTTAGAATGATCACATTTTTCGCCTCAAGAAGACTTATGGCTACTATGACTATCAAGCACAATGCTAATAAGACACCTTTGATTTTATTCATTAACTCACCACATTTTTATTGAGTATTGACTTATTTCAGATACTATTTTAGATAGTAGGGATATAGTAGGACTGAGGATATCTTCTCTGCCTTCATGTCTCCAGGTGGGAAGGACAGATGGTAAGCAATAAATAAATCTACTCATAAATGGAAAGTGCCTGGAAAGATGATAGTGAACGAACAGGGATGCAGAAGGATTAAACAGGTTAGTGGAGACGTCTCGGCAGAAGTAACATCAAAGTGGAGATATGAACAAGTGCAGGATGGAATCATTCAGATATCAGGGGAGAAAGTATTGCAAGCAAAGGAAATGGTAAGTACAAGTGTTGTGAAGTAAGGGAGACTTGGGGTATTTGCAGAGAGCCATAGTGTCAATAAGGCCACTGGGCAGTGAACAAGGAGAAGCAGGAGGAAAGATGAGGTTGAAGAGGGTCTTAGTGCCAGTTTATACTCTCTTAGGCCATAAGGAACTCTTTATGTTATCCTGAATAAGAAAGAAAGACATTATAGAATATTGGTCAGTGGAGTGTCATGATTGTTTCAAAGAATCACTGTGTGAAGAATACTTTGATGGGGGCTGGGGGTAACATGAAGGGTAGAAACAGGGAAACTGGTTAGGGGACTACCATAGTGGTTCACGTGACACATGATGGTGGCTTGGACTGAGATATTAGCAGTGAGGAGATCAGAATTTATAATTAGATTCAGAATGTATTTTGAAAGAAGAGTTGACAGAATGCTGATGAACTGGTCATAGACTGTGAAGGAAAGAGGTTAGGAATATTGCAACACATTTTTGCTGAGGAACAAAACATTTCACAGGCCATGAGACTTCTTTCTCAAGGTAATGCTTACCTAGAACTATGATGTGTAACACCAATTTAAAATAGAGTCATTCCTGGGGTGCAGAGGGCATACAGAGCTCTCAGTCAGTTCAATCACCCAGTCATGTCCAACTCTTTGTGACCCCATGAATCGCAGCACACCAGGCCTCCCTGTCCGTCACCAACTCCCAGAGTTTACCCAAACTCATATCCACCCAGTTGGTGAGCCATCCAGCCATTTCATCCTCTGTCGTCCCCTTCTCCTCCTGCCCCCAATCCCTCCCAGCATCAAGGTCTTTCCAATGAGTCAACTCTTTGCATGAGGTGGCCAAAGTATTAGAGTTTCAGCATCAGCATCAGTCCTTCTTCCCATGAACACCTAGGGCTGATCTCCTTTAGAATGGACTGGTTGGATCTCCTTGCAGTCCAAGGGACTCTCAAGAGTCTTCTCCAACACCACAGTTCAAAAGCCTCAATTTTTCAGCACTCAGCCTTCTTCACAGTCCAACTCTCACATCCATACATGACCACTGGAAAAACCATAGCCTTGACTAGATG
>SJYW01013540.1:104601-133913 GCA_006410735.1 Raphicerus campestris
TGGAAAAACCATAGCCTTGACTAGAGGGACCTTAGTCGGCAAAGTAATGTCTCTGCTTTTGAATATGCTATCTAGGTTGGTCATAACTTTTCTTCCAAAGAGTAAGCGTCTTTTAATTTCATGGCTGCAGTAATAGATTACTCTAATACTCTGCATCTAATGCTAATAATACCTAGCATAATTCCTGACATAACTGTTGCTACTCTTGGATGAATGAATGAATGATGAGTGAAAGAATTTCAGTCTAGGTCCTACATCCAGAAAAATCACTTGCATATAAAAGCTAAACAAGTCTAAAATGTGTTATTATCAATACTTACCAAACAAGTATATCACAAAGACTATGTTTTGGGCACTAATCATTATTGAATACACAGTAAATAAAATGAAAACACATTATCCTTGCTGTCATAGTGTTTGTAGTCTAGAAGAGAGGGAAGATAAAACTAGTAAGCATAGAAATCCTTAAAAGTTGGGGTAAGAGCTTAGAAGTTGAATAATATATCTGTGGTTGAAAGTAAGATTTTATAAATTAGGTTGGGAGAGAGGGAGTACTTGATAAAATAATGGAGTCCTCTGTGTGAAAGTTATATTAATGCTGGAATGTGAGGAGAATGTGTAGAGAAGTGTGAGGAGAATGTGTAGAATTGTTGCAAGTCTTTCAGAAAGATAGAATGTGTGTGAAGAGCTTGCATTAAAAAATAATTTGAGTGTTTGGAATTGGTAATTAAAAATATTATGAACAAGAAGTTATAAACCAATGAACATTTCTTGGCTTAAAATATTATTAATATTAATAGAAACATTTTGGTTTCTTTAGCATAAGAAATTTCTTCTATATTACTACAGAGATAGCTCCTATTTGTATTTCTCCTTTGTCTACGCATATGCTGCTGTTTCATTCCTATGACTTACTCACAGTTCAAGAGAGGTATGTTTTTAAAAAAGTCAGACTTACACCTTTCTCTCTAAACAGTCTCACAAATATTTTGATCAAGATAGCAAATATAAAACCTATGACTGCCCCCTCCAAAATGCAGCTGTATAGATTAAAAATTAAGCCTGAGAGTTATATCCTTTTTTAGAGACAGGTTCTTTAATGATAAGTGCTATAATCATACTTAAATAAACAGGTGAGAAATTTCCCCCTTCCCAATAACTACTTGCAATGAGCTCTGTAATTAGTATATCAAAAATAGCTGATAATTGGACATATGACAAATAATTATTGAGAAGCCTACAGCTAGATCAGTCTTGAAATTTTAAGTTTGTTTAAGCAACTGAAACAGATGCTTTCCCACAGTTTCCTTTACAGAACTTTTCTTAAAATGGAGACTTTTAAGAAAAATTTGATTGGGGTTCTAACTAGTTTAAATAGCACTGAACAGAAGTAGGCACAGTGCTATTTATATATTTCATTATATATTATATTAATTAGCATGGATCTCATGGCTTGCAGTTGATCCTCATTGCTTATCTATTTTATGTATAGTAGTCTATATCTTTTAATAATAATATACTCCTAACCTGTCACTCCTTCCTTCTCCCCTTTGGTAGCATAAGTTTTTTTTTCTTGTATGTCAAAACAACTAAGCAGATAGGGTTTTTTTTATGTTAGGCACACAGGGGCAATTGTTGTATGAGTAAGACATATCCCCACTTTCTCAAGCCTCAATGTGCTATGCTGTGCTCAGTCACTAAGTCGTGTCTGACTCTTTGCGATCCCATTGACTATATAGCCTGCCAGGCTCCTCTGTCCATGGTATTTTCCAGGCAAGAATATTGGCGTGAGTTGTCATCTCCTTCTCCAGGGGATCTTCTGGACCCAGGGATCCAACCATCCCATGTCTCCTAAATTGGCAGGCGGATTCTTTACACTGAGCTACCATAAAATAAGTTATTCAAAAGTCAATGAAATATGGAACTACATTTATGAGTCATAGTATTTTGCATCTAAAGAGCAATGAGTTACAAATAAGTCATGACAAAGAAGATGTGTAAAATAACCTATTAGTGGATTGTACAAGTCACAGGAGAACACTCATGATTAGAGAGGTCGTTCCAAGCAAGAGTAAAATATCCTTAACCACCAAACATCACTATAAGCTATTCTCTGGGTGACATAATTAAAAATTCAGATGACAAAGGATTACTTTAACATTTATATTCAGGATTTATTTTCTGCCTTTTTTCCTTGATACACCTTCAGTCACTAATTTGAGACACTTCATAGCATGTGGTTTGGCACGGTGCTATGTGCCCCTTTTTAAACTTAATCCCTAGTGCTTTAGTTTACTCAGTTATAAAATTGAAATTTGAGCCAATTCATTATTTGAACCAGCTTGTTACTGACATATCATTATTGGCACTACTTTCCCCATTTCCAGACTTCACAATACAGTTGGTGTGTGTGTGCTCATGTATGTGCCCATGTATGTGTTTGATTTTCTAAGATTATTTCACCAGAGGCATTAATATATTGTTGAACAATTGTGTGTTGGTTTAGCATTGATTGACTACTTCTCAGCTTCTCTGAACTCATTGTACATATTGCTTTCCAGGGTAATATGTATGTGATATATATATATATATACATATATTAAAAATGATATATATATGAAACACATTATACATATAATATATATATATCACATAAATCATGTTTAACTTTTTTATAATAGGCATACTTCAGATCTATGTACTACAGTACTTTATGGATTCAGATGCAAAGCTTCTCGGAAGCTTTGTAAACACGGTTATTACCAATATCTACTGTCTCTAAACTCCAATTAGATTAGAAGGTTTCCCAGTACTTTTCTCTCCTACAGTCTTGCTATGAGTATTAAGTTCATGGTAAAGGTCCTAAAACTCTTTGTTGATAATAAGATAATTGGCTTATTCATGTTGAACATGTCAAGCGTTCCCAGGCAAAAGTTTGGTAGTACTGAACTTGGAGCATACCCAGAGCCACATGACACATGATCAGGTCAGTAAGGTTGTCACAAGCCCTTTCATTATACTTATTTCGATTCTATTTAAGAACCTTTTATTACGTGCCTAATATATTCCAAGCACTAGGTGGGGATACAAAAATTTAAAAACAAAACAAGGACACAGACTTGGTATTCAAGGGGCTTATGGTAGAGTAGAAAGACATAAAAAAAATCAACAGAGTGTCATAGGAAAATAGTAGATTTACCAAGTATTGCAATAAGGAACAGAGAATTGACTAATAAAAGTTTGGGAAAAGAATAGAAATAGATACAGGTAAGACTTCTCAGATAATATGACAGTTGGGTCAACCCTTGAGGGCTACAGGAAGTTCTTCAGCATGTGATACAGGTTAAACATATCCTTCCCTTTTTACTCCTTGCTTACAAGCAGAGCAAATTCTCATGAACATATTCTCATTATTCTTTTAAAACAGAAATATGACCATAGAATTTATTTGGAAGTCAAAGAAAACTATGTGATTAATAGCATTTTCCACTGCTACTGAAAAGAAAATGTGATGAAACTGACAAAAGAGAACAATTCACAGAAGATGAGAAGTGGAAAGAGTTTAAGAAAATCTAGGGAACCATTTTGATAGTTTAAACAGTCTAATTTACTTCAGCTATGGCAGTGCAGTTCTCTTTGGAAGATTTCCTTCTATGGGAGGACTGTTAATAACACTGGAAAACATGTCAGAAACATTGGCAAAATGATGTATAGTTAAAAACAGGAGCTGATTGGATTGCTGCATCATTTAAATGATCCAGATATCTAGGTAGTGATGACACTGGTATTTTCATGACAAGGCAAAATCTGTCTCAAACTTGATAAAACTTTCAAAAACAAAAGTCGCATATCAAAGGGTGATGGAAAGAAATGTCCTTGGTTTTGTCCAAAAGACACATGTCATATTCTGTAAATGTATGGTAATAAGCGACTGCAGAAGCTCAAGGAGCTGGCAAAGTGGGGAGAAACTGGGGNGTGTCATAGGAAAATAGTAGATTTACCAAGTATTGCAATAAGGAACAGAGAATTGACTAATAAAAGTTTGGGAAAAGAATAGAAATAGATACAGGTAAGACTTCTCAGATAATATGACAGTTGGGTCAACCCTTGAGGGCTACAGGAAGTTCTTCAGCATGTGATACAGGTTAAACATATCCTTCCCTTTTTACTCCTTGCTTACAAGCAGAGCAAATTCTCATGAACATATTCTCATTATTCTTTTAAAACAGAAATATGACCATAGAATTTATTTGGAAGTCAAAGAAAACTATGTGATTAATAGCATTTTCCACTGCTACTGAAAAGAAAATGTGATGAAACTGACAAAAGAGAACAATTCACAGAAGATGAGAAGTGGAAAGAGTTTAAGAAAATCTAGGGAACCATTTTGATAGTTTAAACAGTCTAATTTACTTCAGCTATGGCAGTGCAGTTCTCTTTGGAAGATTTCCTTCTATGGGAGGACTGTTAATAACACTGGAAAACATGTCAGAAACATTGGCAAAATGATGTATAGTTAAAAACAGGAGCTGATTGGATTGCTGCATCATTTAAATGATCCAGATATCTAGGTAGTGATGACACTGGTATTTTCATGACAAGGCAAAATCTGTCTCAAACTTGATAAAACTTTCAAAAACAAAAGTCGCATATCAAAGGGTGATGGAAAGAAATGTCCTTGGTTTTGTCCAAAAGACACATGTCATATTCTGTAAATGTATGGTAATAAAGCGACTGCAGAAGCTCAAGGAGCTGGCAAAGTGGGGAGAAACTGGGGGAATTTCAAGTATGAGTTAGTCATCAAAATTAACTTCCCCACCAGCCAGATATGACTGGCTTGGCAGGCAATGGAGGAGGGCAAAGTTGCAGAGTGTGGGCAGAAATTGCATAGCATCGTAACCCTTTGCTGCAATGTGTGCTCTGTACATGGGGGGAAGGGAGGAGGAGGCAGGATGCAAGTCTTATTAAATCCTATTTATATAGTACAATACAATATAAAAGCACGTGAGATATGCCAGGATATCACAAAAATGTCATATGTTTTACAAAAATTCCTTAAAATAAATGTTTAAGACCTATAAATTCTAGAGCCAGCCGAAGATCTATTCCCCTTTATACCTGACCTTCAAAATCATGATTGCCATCTTATCAGCACCCAGAAGCAACCTCCTCCCATGCTATAATATCAGCAAGTTCAGTCCTACCTCTGAAAGCAGTTACAGAAACAATGTTTACTAATTTAATTTAATTGCTTATGCTACAAATATGAGCGACATTTCTATGGTTTCCCTATGTCCTTCAAAGATATGCCAGAGAATACATAAACTGAGGTGGGAATTCAGTCCTGCTTCTGCCAGGGATGACGGTGGGAACCCAGAGTGCCTTTTTCCTGCCTGAAAATGGGCAGCAATGGGAGGCTGGGCCCTGAGCAGTCTGAAGGGGAAGAGATAACTCAGAGATGGCTGTTAGAAGTCTGAGAGTGTAACTACAGGAGTGCATCTGTGCTCTCAAGCTCCGTGCCAGGAGTTGGAAATGGTTACTAAAAAAAATTGCCTTAGAATGATCACATTTTTCGCCTCAAGAAGACTTATGGCTACTATGACTATCAAGCACAATGCTAATAAGACACCTTTGATTTTATTCATTAACTCACCACATTTTTATTGAGTATTGACTTATTTCAGATACTATTTTAGATAGTAGGGATATAGTAGGACTGAGGATATCTTCTCTGCCTTCATGTCTCCAGGTGGGAAGGACAGATGGTAAGCAATAAATAAATCTACTCATAAATGGAAAGTGCCTGGAAAGATGATAGTGAACGAACAGGGATGCAGAAGGATTAAACAGGTTAGTGGAGACGTCTCGGCAGAAGTAACATCAAAGTGGAGATATGAACAAGTGCAGGATGGAATCATTCAGATATCAGGGGAGAAAGTATTGCAAGCAAAGGAAATGGTAAGTACAAGTGTTGTGAAGTAAGGGAGACTTGGGGTATTTGCAGAGAGCCATAGTGTCAATAAGGCCACTGGGCAGTGAACAAGGAGAAGCAGGAGGAAAGATGAGGTTGAAGAGGGTCTTAGTGCCAGTTTATACTCTCTTAGGCCATAAGGAACTCTTTATGTTATCCTGAATAAGAAAGAAAGACATTATAGAATATTGGTCAGTGGAGTGTCATGATTGTTTCAAAGAATCACTGTGTGAAGAATACTTTGATGGGGGCTGGGGGTAACATGAAGGGTAGAAACAGGGAAACTGGTTAGGGGACTACCATAGTGGTTCACGTGACACATGATGGTGGCTTGGACTGAGATATTAGCAGTGAGGAGATCAGAATTTATAATTAGATTCAGAATGTATTTTGAAAGAAGAGTTGACAGAATGCTGATGAACTGGTCATAGACTGTGAAGGAAAGAGGTTAGGAATATTGCAACACATTTTTGCTGAGGAACAAAACATTTCACAGGCCATGAGACTTCTTTCTCAAGGTAATGCTTACCTAGAACTATGATGTGTAACACCAATTTAAAATAGAGCCATTCCTGGGGTGCAGAGGGCATACAGAGCTCTCAGTCAGTTCAATCACCCAGTCATGTCCAACTCTTTGTGACCCCATGAATCGCAGCACACCAGGCCTCCCTGTCCGTCACCAACTCCCAGAGTTTACCCAAACTCATATCCACCCAGTTGGTGAGCCATCCAGCCATTTCATCCTCTGTCGTCCCCTTCTCCTCCTGCCCCCAATCCCTCCCAGCATCAAGGTCTTTCCAATGAGTCAACTCTTTGCATGAGGTGGCCAAAGTATTAGAGTTTCAGCATCAGCATCAGTCCTTCTTCCCATGAACACCTAGGGCTGATCTCCTTTAGAATGGACTGGTTGGATCTCCTTGCAGTCCAAGGGACTCTCAAGAGTCTTCTCCAACACCACAGTTCAAAAGCCTCAATTTTTCAGCACTCAGCCTTCTTCACAGTCCAACTCTCACATCCATACATGACCACTGGAAAAACCATAGCCTTGNTGTTGGAAGAGTGTGTTTGCTATGACCAGTGCATTTTCTTGGAAAAAGTCTATTAGTCTTTGCCCTGCTTCATTCTGTATTCCAAGGCCAAACTTGCCTGTTATTCCAGGTGTTTCTTGACTTCCTATTTTTGCATTCCAGTCCCCTGTAATGAAAAGGACATCTTTTTGGGGTGTTAGTTCTAAAAGTTCTTGTAGGCCTTCATAGAACCATTCAACTTCAGCTTCTTCAGCATTACTGGTTGGGGCATAGGCTTGGATTACTGTCATACTGAATAGTTTGCCTTGAAAACAAACAGAATTCATTCTGTCGTTTTTGAGATTGCATCCAAGTACTGCATTTTGGACTCTTTTTTTGACCATGATGGCTATTCCACTTCTTGTAAGGGATTCCTGCCCACAGTAGTAGATATAATGGTATAGAACTCTAACAGTAGATACTTTCCCCCACTGAAACACAGGTGTAGGAACTAACTTCTGACTTTCATGATGACACACAAATTTTTTAATGTAACCCTAAAGGTCCCATTTGATGGAATCCTTGGCAGTCTGATCTGTCACACAGCCCCTTCTCATCTCTGACATCTACGTCTACAGCCTTTGCCTGCTGTAAACGTAGAGGACACCTTATCACTTTTAAAGTGTCCCTCTCTACCATCCCTCCAGTGTATGAATATTCTGGGCAGGCTTTACCTGTAAGAAAGGAACCAGCAAGGTGAGCAGTAGATATAAACATGAGCCGTGTATTTCCTCCTTGTCCCAGGGCCTCAGAAGAGGAAGGAAAGTCTGGGATCTAGGGAAGTCATCTTTAATAGAGGGACCTGCTTCATGAGTCTAGTTGCAGATACAAATATATTTTTCAGTCTGGGAGTAGGGATATGAAGATGCCTTTCTTGATTTTCCCCAGGAATCCATATGAAAGCTTAGAATTCATAGTTGAGCATAACTTATAATGAATCTGCTCAGTCAACAATGCTACAATGTCTTGTATTATATCACTACTATACTGTAAAGTTGACCAGCATATTCTTGAAACACTTCCTCCCTAATTTTCTGAGGAAATTTCTTTCACCTTTGAATAAACTGATGGTGATTTTTAGAAATGCATCCCTAAACTTTATATCCATTATGCTGGTTATATTTCCTTCAGTTCAGTTCAGTTCAGTCGCTCAGTTGTGTCCGACTCTTTGCGACCCCATGAATCGCAGCATGCCTGGCCTCCCTGTCCATCACCAACTCCTGGAGTTCACTCAGACTCATGTCCATCGAGTCAGTGATGCCATTAGGATCACACAAAATGGATCTACTCCTTCTGTCACATGAGATTCATTCAACAAGTTCTTATTGAGCACCTACTGTGTGCCTAACACGGTTACATACACTGGGGTATTTGCTGATGAATAAATCTGGGTCCTTGTTGTGACATAAAATCAGGTGAACTTTCCCAGTTCTTTCTACCAGTGGGCCAAATCTCTTTACTGCTTTGAGAAAACAATGAGACATATTAAGAAAGTATTTCTCATCATCTCTCAGTACCTGAGAGTTGTTAATAGGAATTAAATAGCAGGTGAATAGAAATGATCAAAGCAGAGCTCCCTGAGAATTTTGTAAGCACACTTTTTTCATTCAGTATCTTTTTGTCTTTGTTTTAAAAATCAATCAAGTGCTACTTCTTAAAATTAGAAACAGAGAACCAAGAGTTTTCATTTGAATAAAGTCATATATTAATTTGACTGGGTAACACAATGGAAAGGAGAATGAGTTGGCTAAGGGTCTTTTGAAATACCAAAGACAAGTAATTTTGTGAAGACTCTATGACCAACTTTATTTATATAAAGTGTGACCAATATTTTTCAAACCTTTAAGATCACTCTTAGATGACTTTCTCTTTGGGCAATATTATTAAATATTTGGGCAATATTATTAAAATATTACCATGAAACCCTGTTAAATTACTTTGAAGTAGGTGAAGTGAATCCATCAGATAACTATTCATATTCACATGATAATTTAAATATCTGACTATTCTTGGTACTAAAGACATGTAAATATCCAAGGTTAAGGTAAATAAGGTACACTCCTCCATGGGCAGCATAAATATCTACGTGTTAATAAGGTGTTCTCTTGATAGTAGCCCAAAGGGGAATTCTTATTATATCTTACACATGTCTTAACATATTTGTATTCAACCTGAAGCATAGATACATGTTAGATATTCTGTTCGGGCGCAGTCCTCTTTGCTTCTTGCCAAACAGCATATGTTTCTGGGAATCCCCATGGTTAGTAATACCTCTATAATGACATAGGTTAACTGAGGTTAATAACCTTCCTTAAACACACACATAGAGTGACACAAACACATAGTGACACACACACAGGTTAATGGAGAGAAGCAGCAACAGAAAACTAACACAAAATGCATTTTAAATGCAATTTTGAATGCACAAAGGAAGCTTCACACCTCAGCAATATCTGCAGACTCAGAGTCTTTTCCCCTAGTGTTTAGCCCTGGATATGACACAATGGAAGTAAATCACTAACAGTGGACTTTTATTATGATCTACTGTGTGGCCAGTTAAAAGGCATAAAGTTTGTTTTGAGTTGAGATACAGTATATTATAGTAACTAAAAACACCACCAGGAGTCCAGTTGTTTCCTTTAAATCTCCATTTTAATTTGCCTGCAAGGCAGGAGACCTGGGTTTGATCCCTGGGTTGGAAAGAACCATTGGAGAAGGGAAAGGCTAATCACTCCAGTATTCTGGCCTGGACAGTTCCATCAACTGTATAGTCCATGGAGTTACAAAGAGTTGGACACGACTGAATGACTTTCACTTAATGTCTAACTAACTATGTGGCTTCAGACAAGACGTTTAATCCCTCTGTGCTTCAGTATGTTTGTTTGTTTGTTTTTAATCAGAAAATGTATATAATACTTTGGTTTTTTTCTTGTTTATTCACTACTCTTTGTGACCCCATGGACTTCAGTCTTCCAGGCTCCTCTGTCCATGGGATTTTCCAGGCAAGAATACTGGAGTGGGTTTCCATTTCTTTCTCCAGGGGATCTGCCTGACCCAGGGATTGAACCCAGGTCTCCTACTTTGCAGGCGGATCCTTATCACTGAGTCACTAAGGAAGTCCATAATACTATCTACTTCACAAATTTCTTACGAAAGTAAAATGAAACTTTGTATGTAAAGTGCCATAAGTGCATGAATATTTTTTCTGTTATTAAAATGCCACTAACTTGCTGAGCTTTATGAACAAAAAATACATTATTTTCCTAGGCAAAACAATGGTAACTGAATCCAAATAACTTTCTTCTTTTTCAATATGCCATTTTATTTTGATTCTCACTCAAATGAAATATATTTCTGCATTCTTATCTGACTTTCTTTTCTTGAAAAATGGCTCTAGTAGGAGTCCAAGGATGGAAATAGAGAGTAACATCTCTTCAATCATTTATCAGACAGACATGGTACTAAGTAACCTCAAAATAATCAAGGCCATCATGCATTTTAATCCTATTTTTATTGCCTTTTTTAGGTGAAGCTCACCAATAATGGGTAGTTTATAAATTCTGTATTGCACTAAACATGATGCTGTAACATATTGACCTCAGCACTAAAACCCCAGAACAAGGTTGTTTTCCCTGCCTTCACCTTGCTGGCTAAGTCTATATTGGAAGATTATATGTCTAATACAATTTTCGCTCATATCAGTTAGTATTTCTAAACTGAAATTATTCCTTCTCTTACACTGAATATCTTAACAAACACATTCTCTTTACAAAAATTTTATGACTACTGTTATGACAACTCATTCTTACCTGTTGTATTAAGATACCATGAAATAGATTGCCCAATACTTGCAGATGACAGTAGATTCTACTACTTATTAATAACTTTATAACTTCTTGATAGATTTCAGTTCTCTGTTAAAAATCAGCAACAATGGCTCACATTTTCTGTACTATATTAAGAAATAATAGAAATGGAATTCTGAGTGCAGTGCCTGACAAATAATAGATAGCCAATGAAAGGAAAGTGTTATAATTACAGTTCATCAGCTTGAAACTATAATTCTTACACTGGTATTCCCCAAATGTCAGCAGAAATACCCACAACCTCACATATGCTGATGATATCACTCTAATAGCAGAAAGTGAAGAGGAACTGAAGAGCCTTTTGATGAGGGTGAAAGAGGAGAGCTAAAAACCTGGCTTAAAATTCAATGTTCAAGATACTAAGATCATGGCATCTGATCCCATCATTTCATGGCAAATAGAAGGGAAAAAGTGGAAGCAGTGACAGATTTTATTTTCTTGGGCTTCAAAATCACTGCAGATGGTGACTGCAGCCCTGAAATTAAAAGTTGCTCCTTGGAAGAAAAGCTATGACAAACCTAGAAAGCATGTTTAAAAGCAGAGACATCACTTTGCTGACAAAGGCCTGTATAGTAAAAGCTATGATTTTTCCAGTAATCATGTATAGATGTGAAACATGGACTATAAATAAGGCTGAGAATTGATGCTTTTGAATTGTGGTGCTGGAGAAGACTCTTGAGAGTCCTTTGGACAGCAAAGAGATCAAACCAATCAGTCCTAAAGGAAATTAACCCTGAATATTCGTTAGAATGACTGACGCTGAAGCTCCAATACTTTGGCCACCTGATGTGAAGAGCCAACTCATTGGAAAAGACTCTGATCTGGGAAATATTGAGGGAAGGAGGAGAAGGGGGCAATAGAGGATGAAATGGTTAGATAGCATAACTGACTCAATGGACATGAATTTGAGCAAACTTTGGGAGATAGTGAAGGACAGGGAAGCCTGATGGGCTGTAGTCCATGGAGTTGCAAGGAATTGGACATGTCTTAGTGATTGAACAACAACAAATCCAAATGCCACCTTGGGGAAAGCAGATTTGTGTGACTTCCCCTTTGGAATATATCCCCTCTATCACATTGGTGCTGAATATTGATACATTTTAACTCAAATTCATCCCCAAATTCTGGAATCCAATCATTAGTAGCCTCAGTTAATGATAAATTAACTAACATTTAGATTAATTTGGGCAAGGTGAGATTGGAGAGAATTGAGACAAGAATTTAAAATCAAGGCTATGACTCTAAATCTCAAGGCACTTCTATGTTCTACATATTTTCCTTTGATAAGTAAACCCAAAGATCTGGCAATTCCTGCCTCATTATGTCCTCACTGAACTATCATAATGGAATTTTAGCCACTCTGTTTTCACTTTTCCTCCCCATCAGTCTATTCAGCACCTTGTAAACAGAGATATTTTGGACATCTCATTTTCTGTGGTGTTTCTTCTGCTACAGCTACTTTCTGTTTCCTGAATCAAGCCTAGACATTTACTCATAGCTCTAAACCCATCTTTCCAGCCAGCTGGTTGCTATTTTCAGTAAAATTCCCAGTAGCTTGCCTATTGCATGATCTTTGATCTTCTAGACCTTCTCACAGTTGAATGGTTCTGTCCAAGCCATCACCTCCATCTGCATTGCTCTTTTCCACCTCTACCCCAGGCCAAATCCCACCCATCCATTGAGATCCAACTCAATTATTATGTTTTTGTGAAGGCTTTCTGAATCCCTGGCTAAAAATGATCTTTCTCTTCATAATCACAAACGTCTTCGGGATTAATATTCTTATATATTGTGTTCTCACACTACTGCATGTATGCTCCCATACTGCCCTCTACCTTTCCAAATTTAAATTTATAATAAACGATCAAATATTATTTTTATTTATGTTAATGTCTCCCCCCCCACCTCCCTACTTCTAGGTGGCAAACAGCATAGTTAGTACCAGTCTTGCTAATTGCTGTATCTTCTGTGTCTAGCAGAGTGCCTGGTATACATTAGTTGTTCAATAAACACTTTTAAGTGAGTACATAGATACTATCTTCTACTTCATTTAATAATCTGTTATACTAATAATCTCCTACATCTTCTCCTGCTTTATAATTTCCTAAAGGATGGAATCTGTGACTGTCTTCTTTATATCACTCACTGAGTTCACAAATGTGGGTTAAATATATTAATAAATATTTCCTATACAAAACTTGTTCTATAAGAAATAAGATTTAAGAATATTTACATTTCTAATTTTGTGTACTATATTAAATATTATACAGCTATATTCTTTTACTTCAAATAAAAATATCCTAAATGGTTGCTTCTAGATAATAAACTGGGGTTTCACTAGCCAATATTTTATCAAATACTATTTGGAACTAACTCACCAGTGCCAGTAGGAATAATATACAATCCCAAGAATTTGACCATAGTGGAATAAAGGTTTGAAGTTAACTGAAGAAGCATGCTGATTCATATAAAAACCAACTCAATAGAAAGCCTCAAGAGTCAAGAGTCTTCTAATCTTGTCAAAGTTTTACTTTGAATAAACAAATGGTGTGTTGTTGTTATTTTTTAATTTAAGAAGTTTGTTTTCATAAACAGTTAAGAAATAACATTTAGTCCCATATTACCACTAAATTAAATTATAAGCATGGTTAACTATTTCGGTGGCCCAGTTCTATACATAACATATGTGTATCATTATGTTTTCAAATATTTCATAATTCAAGATGTCTTATCTCCTAGTTTATTCTGGTAATATTTTACTCTGAATCATTAAAAAAATGTTGCCTGCATCTTTGAATTAGGGCTCTCCTTTTGGTTGAAATACTCCCTCCCCAGATATCTACATGTCTCACTTTATAAAGACATTTTGGTTACCCTAATAACCTGTTTTACACTGATAGCCCAACTCACTCCCTATATCTTTATTCTTTTTCATTTTCTTGGTTGTACTTATCATTACCCAAATTATGATATATGCATTCACTTATTTTCAGCCTCAATTAAAATATGTTACCTTAATAACAGACACATGATAGATATCAAGTAGCTACTTGATGAGTAAATGAACTTAACATTTAACTCATTAGTCACCTTCAGAACTCATCAGAAGTATTCATTGCTTTTAGTATTTTATAACATAAACCTCTTTATCAGGTTGAACTCCAAGTTTATGTAAAAAATATACTCAGTTTTTTGTAATCATTTTTCAGATGTTTATGCAGTTAAACAAGAGACACACAGCTGCATAATATAAGCTTTTTAAGGGAAGAAGTTTTTTCTCATGTTGATTTTCCACTTTTTTTTTTAATTCATCACAGTAAGTCAGCATCCAAAGGAAATAACTACCCTGCTAAGTTATCCATATATTTTTAACTCTAAAAATTTACTGGAAGTAGTTTGTGAAGTACCCACGTTGCAACCTTTAGTTGGTCCTAGAAAAATCTGAAGAGTGATGGTCATGTCACATGAAAAGCTCCTCTTCACAGGGAGATCTTTCCATTCTAGCCTTTGTCGCCAGTAATTTGTACTTAAATTTTAAAAATCTAGTGTAAAAGTCTTCCCAGGTGGCACAGTGATAAAGAATCCATCTGCCAGTACAGAAGATGAAAGAGACACAGGTTCAACCCCTGGGTGAGGAAGATCCCCTGGAGAAGGAAATGGCAATCCACATCAGTACTCTTGCCTGGGAAATTCCATGGTCAGAGGACCTTGGCGGGTTATAGTCTATGGGATCGCACAGAATCAGACACGACTGAGCAAGTAAATGATGTCATTATTAAAAACAGAGTCATAGCAATGTGATAGTGTTTGACATTTTTAAAAAGTCTGTGTACTTGAAATATTAAGCAAAATGCACATGCACTTGAATATTGACCTGAATGCTTTCCCCTAAGACTGAGATCACAGCAGGGATCACTCCTATTCATACTGCAGGCCCTAACCAGTTCAGGTAAGCAAGAAAAAGAAATTTAGAACCTACAGAATGAAAAGAATAAACTGCCTTTATTAGCATACTATATAGAAAATATCTAAGTATTGATCAGAAAGGGACTAATATGTACGTAGGATAGCAAATTACATGTAAACATCAAATAATAATTTCATATATTATCACTGGATGAATGAATATTGAAATTATAAAAGCAGTACAGTTATGCCTCAGAGATACAGGTTCAGTTCCAGATAACTGCAATAAAATCAGATATCACAATAAAGCAAGTCACACAAGTTCTTTGTTTCTCAGTGTGTATAAAAGTTATGTTGATACTATACTGTATCCCATTAAGTATGCAATGACATTATAACTAAAAAAGCAATATCCATAGCTTAATTTGAAAATATTTTATTACTAAAAAATGCTAATCATTATATTAGTCTTCAGTGAGGTGTAATCTTTTATCTGATGGAGGCTCTTGCCTTGATGTTGATGCCTTGCTGACAGTAGTGGTTGCTGATGGTTGAGATCGATGTAAACCTTTCTTAAAATAAAATGACAATGTAATTTGTCACATTAATTGACTCTTACTATGACAAATGATTTCTCTGTGGCATGCAATGTGATTTGATAGCATATACCCATGGACTGCAAGGAGATCCAACCAGTCCATTCTAAAGAAGATCAGTCCTGGGTGTTCTTTGGAAGGAATGATGCTAAAGCTGAAACTCCAGTACTTTGGCCACCTCATGCGAAGAGTTGGCTCACTGGAAAAGTCTCTGATGCTCGGAGGGATTGGGGACAGGAGGAACATGGGACGACAGGATGAGATGGCTGGATGGTATCAATGACTCGATGGACGTGGGTTTGGGTGAACTCTGGGAGTTGGTGATGGATAGGGAGGCCTGGCATGCTGTGATTCATGGGGTCACAAAGAGTCAGACACAGCTGAGTGACTGAACTGAACTGAACTGATCCATAGTAGAACTTGTTACTTTATCAACTAAATTTATGTAACATTCTAAATCCTTGTTATTTCAACAAACTTCATAGCATCTTTACTGGAGTATATTCCATCTTCAGAAACCAATTTCTTTGCTCATCCATAAGGAGCAACTCCTCATCTGTTTTATCATGAGATTGCAGCAAATTAGTCACATCTTCAGGTTCCACTTCAAATTCTAGTTTTCTTGCTATTTCTGTCATATCTGCAGTTCCTTCCTCCACTGATGTCTTGAACCCCTCAAAGTTATCTAGGTGGGTTGAAATCTACTTCTTCAGAGCTCTTGTTGATGTTGACAGCTTGACGTCTTCTTATGAATCACAAATATTCCTAATGATATCTAGACTGGTGAATCCTTTCCAGAAGGTTTTTAATTTAGTTTGCCTAGATCCACTAGAGGAATCATCATCTGTGGCAACTATGTGTATATGTGTGCTCAGTCATGTCTGACTCTGCAGGCCTATGGACTGTAGCCCACTGGGCTCCTCTGTCCATGGGATTTCCCAGGCAAGAATACTGGAGTGGGCTACCATTTCATCCTCCAGGGGATCTTCCTGACCCAGGAATCCAATCCACGTCTCCTGAACTTTAGGTTGATTCTTTACCACTGAGCCACTGGGGAAGCCCATGCCAACTATAGTTTTACAAAATGTATTTCTTAAATAATCAAATTGAAAATTAAAATTACTCTTTGATTCATGGGTTGAAGAATGGCTATGTTAATAAATAATAATAATAATGATAGTAAAATAAAATCTGATAATAATAAAAAATTTTATTTATCGGTGCTTTTTAGTGACTAGGTGCCTTGTCCATTAACAGTAATATTTTGAAAGGAATCACTTTTTCTGAACAGTAGATATCAACAGTGGGCTTAAAATATTCAGTAAACAATATTATAAATGAATGTGCTGTCATCCAGGCTTTGTTGTTCCATTTATAAATTACAGGCAGAGATATATAGCATAATCTTAAGGACGCTAGGATTTTTTTGAAATGATAAATTAGCATTGGCTTTAATTTAGAGTTACCAGCTGCATTAGCCCCTGACAAGAGAACCCACCTGTCTTTTGAAACTTTGAACTCAGGCATTGACTTAATCTCTAGCTCTGAAAGCCCTAGATGCCATCTTCTTCCAATATAACGCTGTTTAATTTATATTGAAAATCTGTTGTTCAGTGTAACCACCTTCATAAATTATCTTAGCTAGATCTTCAAGATAATTTACTGAAGCTTGTATAATGCATCAGCACTTGTTTCTTAACTTTGCACCTTCATGTTCTGAAGATGGCTTCTTTCCTTAAACCTCGTGAAGTCACCTCTGCTAGCTTCAAACTTTTCTTCTGTAGCTTCTTTACTTCTATTAGACTTCATAGAATTAAAAAGAATTAAGACCTTGGCTTTGGCCTAAAGGAATGTTGCAACTGGTTTGATCGTCTATTCAGACACTAAAACTTTCTCCATATGAGCAATAAGGCTGTTTCTTTTCATTCATATATTCACAGGAGTAGAACTTTAAAGATCCTTCAAAATTTTTTCTTTGCATTCACAGCTTGGCTAACTGATGCAAGAGACCTAGCTTTTGGCCTGTACACAGGTTTTCAACGTGCCTTCCTCACTAAGCTTAATCATTTCTAGCTTTGACTTAAAGTGAGAGATATATGACTGGTCCTTTTACTTGACCACTTTGAGACTATTGTAGGTTAGAAAGTGGCCTAATTTCAATATTGTTTTATTTTAGAGAATAGGGAGGCCTGAGGAGAGAAAGAGAAAAGGGGAAACAGCTAGTGGATGGAGCAATCAGAACACACACATTTATCAATTAAGTTTGCTATCTTACATGGGCACAATTTGTAGCGTCCACAACATTTACAATAGTAACATCAGAGATACTGACCACAGACCACCATAGCAAATATAAGAATAAAAAAGCTTGAAATATCGTGAAAATTAACATAATGTGACACAGAGACACAAAGTGAGCAAATGCTATTGGAAGAATGGTGTCAGTAGAGTTGCTAGATATTAGGTTGCCACAAACCTTCAACTTGCTAAAAAATACAGTATCTGTGAAGGGCGATAAAATTAAGTGAAATGAAATGAGGTATGTCTGTGTTGCCTCCAATAGCATTAAAAGCCAAGGGAATTGTAGATATTATCTTATAATAACTCTTAATGGAATATCATTTGTAAAAATACTGAATCACTATGCTGTACTCCAGAAACTAATACAATATTGTTAATCAACTTTAGTTCAATGAAAAAAAAGTTAAATTAAAAAAAATAGAGAAAGGGATCAGGGAAGATTTACCTGAGGACATTTGAACCAAAACCTAAAGGAGTCTCTGATTAGGTGAAGCTTACAAGGAAGAGCTGCACAAGCAGAGAAAGCAGGGTGTGTTAGATGAGTGGGAGCTTGGTTAGTTCATGTTACTGATATGACAAGTGTGTATAAAGCATAGTAAGCCTGAAAGGAAACAGCCTATAGTTATTGCAAAAAGAAATGCAAAATCATTCCACAAAAATTTTAGTATATGAGTGTTCAAAATTAGCTTCTTAAATCTGGCCAGTTTTATAGTATATGAAGTTAATGTCTGCATGTGTGCATACTAAGTCATGTGTTTAACTATTTGCGACTCTATGGACTATAGCCCACCATGCTCCTCTGCCTATGGGATTCTCCAGGCAAGAATACTGTAGTGGATTGCCATTTCCTACTCCACTGAAGTTCATTAAGGAGTAATAATGTATATGTAGTTTATATCACATGCTGAATATTTTCTAAATGTAATAATTGTGACAATGTTGGAAAAACAGCAATAATGGAATACTATATAGATAAAAGGTATACACATTCTGGAAATGCTTCCTGCAATGATTATATATAAGCATCCTGGCATATTATGAATATTCTTCTGTCTTTTCCACCAGTATTTACTAGACTATTACAGTGATTACTGCTTAATTGAATGCTAATTTAATTTATTATTCCTTGTGTGATTAAAATTTACTTCTCCATGATTGTAAAATCCTAAAAGGTAGAGGTTTTCTGCTTCTTTTGAGAATAAGCCCTTGCTTAGCATTAACCAGAAACTAATTCACTTGGAAATTTCAACTATGAATACAAATCACAATGAACCTCAGATTCACAACATGCCGGGAAGACAAGGAGGATATAAATCAACATCTGACACATAATTAAGATCAATTAATAGCAACCGTAGTGTTACTTCCTAGAATCAAATTAAGAATCCCTTGTCTGAGGGCAGCAAAGGAGACGCAGATATAAAAAACAGACTGGTGGACACAGTGGAGGAAGGAGAGGGTGGAACGATTTGAGAGAGTAGCATTGAGACATATACACTACTATATGTAAAACAGAGAGCCAGTGAGAATTTGCTGTATGAAGCAAGGAGCTCAAATTCAGGGCTCTGTGACACTGGTGGGGTTGGGTGGGAGGTGGAAGGGAGGTTCAAGAGGGAGGGGACATATGTATACCTATGGCTGATTCACGCTGATATACAGCAGAAACCAACACAATGTTGTAAAGCAGTTATCCTCCAGTTTAAAAAGAAAAAAAAAGAATCCTTGCTCTGAGGTTTACCTTGTCCCCTGATACTGTGGAAAAATACATCACCTAACAAGGGAGAGACAAGACTTTATTCCATTAGGTTTTTGAACTTCAGATTAGGTGACAGGTAAGATATGTTTTGTCCTCAAAAATGGCTCAGGAGTTCTCTTTTCAAATATTGGCAAAAGAGAAATTGAAAAGAAAAATGCTAAATTACAAGAAACTGCATACAAATTTTACCTTCCTTTATATGTAACACTCTCAGCTGACTGGATCCATACCTCCCATGTTAGCTTCTTTTAAAAAAATTATAAGATCGCTCAATAAACTCTCAATAAATTCTTTAAAAAAAACAAAAAAACAAAACACTTCTAGCCCCATCTCTTTGAACTGAAGTAATTTTAACCATTCTTACCCAACACAGCATAAAATGCTTCTTGAGAAATCAAATTCTGTTACTTGAAACTGAGTTTATTAGAGCATCTTAGGGGAAAAAAGCAGAGTTAAAACAGTTTTAATGACTAAAAAGAATTTGTAAACTGTTAAGCACGCACTCCTCTGACAAATATTTAGAATGTTTATTAATGCTCAATATTTTTGGCATCCTTCTTTAAAAAAATCTTCAGAATTTTGTCTCCTAATCAGAAACCAAATAGTTTATATAAAGTGCAATCTTACAATAAATTGAACTTGCAATAAATATATACTTTAAATACACACTTGTATACACACATATTGTGGGCTTCCTCAATAGCTCAGTTGGTAAAGAATCCGCCTGCAATGCAGGAGACCCCAGTGCAGGAGATCCTGGTTTGATTCCTGGGTCAGGAAGATCCCCTGGAGAAGGAATAGGCTATCCATTTCAGTATTATTGGGCTTCCCTTGTGGCACAGCTGGTAAAGAATTTGCTTGCAACGTGGGAGACCTGGGTTTGATCCCTGGGTAGGTAAGATCCCCTGTAGAAGGGAAAGGTGATCCATTCCAGTATTCTGGCCTGGAGAATTCCATGGACTGTAGAATCCCTGTAGAATCCACGGGGTTGCAGAGTCAGACATGACTGAGCAACTTTTGCTTTCCCATACACACATATTGCCAAAAAGAATGTGGTACTGCTATTTTGTCTCTGGTAAAATAAATAATGAAATGCATAAATATGTATTTTACAAACACAGTTGCTTTCAATAAGCAACCAGTTTTCTTTCGTTAGCTTCCTGTTTGGTTGACAGGCATAAAGGTTTGCATTTCAGTGGTATTTTGCAATCCAGTTCAAAAGGAGGAGCTATGATTAAGATTTAAATGTCCTAGATAAGAGAGATCAACAATTATTATAATCTGCATATCAAATAAACAAAATTAACATGCTCCAGAATCTTTCTGTCACATTTATTAAGGGCCAGATGTGAAAGAGGTAATGAGTAGGTTAGAGTACTGCATAAGGAGAAGAAATGTAAGAGTTTCTCATTCTTGGAATTTTCCCCTCAAAAGTTGAGCTACCAATGAACTAAACTACTATGATGGCCAAAAGATTCATTTGAGTTTTTCCATAAACTCTTATGGAAAAACTTGAACAAGCTTTCTGGCTAACCCAATATCATACAGCCCAAATGCTATTTCATTAGATTTATAGTTTTTCTAAAAAGTCATTTTTTAAGTTTTTTGAAGGTCTAAGTATACATTAAGTGGTTACTTGATAGCTATTTGCTATAGTAAAATCATCTAATTCCTAGAAATTTAAAAAGACATACCTAATAGCTATGAAATTACATTGAATAATTAAACTGTATTTCCTGAGCTTTTAAAGAAAGCTGACAAACTGTGTGCATAGCTTAAAAAATGTAACTACTAAATTTTGTCTTTGTAAGAATGAAAGTGTGAAAGTGTTACTTGCTCAGCTGTGTCTTACTCTTTCAGATCCCATGGACAGTAGCCCTCCAGGCTCTTCTGTTCATGGAATTCCCCTGGCAAAAATACTGGAATGGGTAGTCATTCCCTTCTTCAGGGGATCTTCCTGACCCATGGATCCTGCAGTGCCAGCAGATTCTCTACCATCTGAGCCACTCTCCATTCTCCCTTTATAATAATGACTAGGGTTATTTTACTGAATTTCATTTTCTGAGAGATCCTACTTTTATTTCTATAAATAGGTCAACAGAAATTTCCTTCTATATTTGTATGAAAATCTATAATCAGTTTATTATAATATTATATTTCCCTATAGATAAAGTTTTGAAAAGGAATTACATCCAGAAAAAAAGCTTATTTCATGGCTGTATGTATAATAAATCATATTTCATTAAATATAGTGCAGCATTTGGAATCTGGTTTTTATATAGTATTCCTGATGCAATTAAGTATTATAAATGTAACATTATCATTAGCAAGGGAGAAGGGAATGGCACCCCACTCCAGTACTCTTGCCTGGAAAATCCCATGGACAGAGGAGCCTGGTAGGCTGCAGTCCATGGGGTCGCCAAAGTCGGACATAACTGAGCGACTTCACTTTAACTTTTCACTTTCACGCATTGGAGAAGGAAATGGCAACCCACTCCAGTGTTCTTGCCTGAAGAATCCCAGGGACAGTGGAGCCTGGAGGGCTGCCCTCTGTGGGGTGGCAAAGAGTCAGATATGACTGAAGTGACTTAGCAGTAGCAGCAGCAGCATTAGCAAATGCAACACAAATCATAGAAAATGCAATTCTAATCAATTTGATTCTAAACAATGTTTATTGCATTTATTTTAATGAATGGAAAACACATAATTAAAGTATATAATCCAGTTCCAGCATTTAGAACAAATCTTACCACACAGCCTGCTGAATGAAAGGCATCTTATTTAAAATTTATAAAACTACTTTAAGAAAAGCAATTATTAATAGTATTTCTTATCCTTATTAGTTTAAAGATATGCTCATTAGGGTCCTTGAATTCTTGATCCACTTAAAAATTTGGGAGGAATTACAAAGATTTTTTTAATTTGAAAAAATGTAGACTGATGCTTAAATATGAACTTTGGCTTTCAAATATCAGCAATAGTATCTAGTTCAGCTTATTTGAGTTGGTTAGTAAGGCAAGTACATAGCAATAATTGGCTTTACTATATTCTTTGATAATAAACTGCACCTTTGCTTCAGCCATGCACATATCCAACAACTGGAGGTTTCTGAGATAATCAACACAAATAGAGCCCCATAATATAAATAAGGTATATAGTTCAGTTCAGTTCCATCACTCAGTCATGTCCGACTCTTTGCCACCTCATGAATCGCAGCACGCCAGGCCTCCCTGTCCATCACCAACTCCCAGAGTCCACCCAGATTCACTTTCATCGAGTCAGTGATGCCATCAAGCCATCTAATCCTCTGTCATCCCCTTCTCCTCCTGCCCCCAATCCCCGCCAGCATCAAAGACATTTCCAATGAGTCAACTCTTTGCATGAGGTGGCCAAAGTACTGGAGTTTCAGCTTTAGCATCATACCTTCCAAAGAAATCCCAGGGCTGATCTCCTTCAGAATGGACTGGTTGGATCTCCTTGCAGTTCAAGGACTCTCAAGAGTCTTCTCCAATACCACAGTTCAAAAGCATCAACTCNTCCCTTGGACTGCAAGGAGATCCAACCAGTCCATTCTAAAGGAGATCAGTCTTGGGTGTTCATTGGAAGGACTGATGCTTAAAGCCGAAACTCCAAAACTTTGACCACCTCATGGGAAGAGTTGACTCACTGGAAAAGACCCTGAGGCTGGGACGGATTAGGGGCAGGAGGAGAGGCATCACCAACTCAGTGCACATGAGTTTGGGTGAACTCCGGGAGTTGGTGGTGGACAGGGAAGCCTGGTGTGTTGTGATTCATGGGGTTGCAAAGAGTCAGACACGACTGAGTGACTGAACTGAACTGAAGGCTGATTCACATTCAGGTTTGATGGAGAACAATAAAATTCTATAAAGCAATTATCCTTCAATTAAAAATAAATATAGGCCCTCCTAGTGGACTGAAGTAGTGGATGAAAGCTTCAAAGAGCACCAATTTAGGTCTGTGGAACTGATGTATCATTGTAATTGAATATTTTTCACTCAAGATCAAAATTCTCACACATCAGAAGGTGGAGAACTGGAGAAAATAATTAGCAATATAGTTAAAAGAATATATGACTAGGAAACCAGATTCCAGTTTTAGAATTAGTCACTTAATAACTTGTGCTTCCTTGGTGGCTCAGATGGTAAAAATCCACTTGCAGTGAGGGATACCTGGACTTGATCCCTGGTTTGGGAAGTTCTCCTGGAAGAGGGNATATGACTAGGAAACCAGATTCCAGTTTTAGAATTAGTCACTTAATAACTTGTGCTTCCTTGGTGGCTCAGATGGTAAAAATCCACTTGCAGTGAGGGATACCTGGACTTGATCCCTGGTTTGGGAAGTTCTCCTGGAAGAGGGCATGGCAACCCACTCCAGTATTCTTGCCTGAAGAATCCCATGGACGGAGGAGCCTGGTAGGCTGCAGTCCATGGGGTCGCCAAGAGTCGGATATGACTGAGCGACTTCACTTTCACTTTTCGCTCTCATGCATTGGAGAAGAAAATGGCAACCCACTCCAGTGTTCTTGCCTGGAGAATCCCAGGGACAGTGGAGCCTGGAGGGCTTCCCTCTATGGTGTTGCACAGCGTTGGACATGACTGAAGCGACTTAGCAGCAGCAGCAGCAGCAACAGAAGTGTGGTTATGGACGTGATTGTGTTAAATTGCTGGGACCAGGAGATAAACATTAAAACAAACAGAAAGTACCTCCTGGAACAGTAGTGCTAAACATTTTAAAGCTTCTGATATGCAATCATTAAATGTATAATCACTGTGTTAAATATGTGATGGACTAAGTCACTAAATAAGAAAATAACAGATGACATTTTATGAGATTATATATTTTTAAAATTTAGCTTCAAGGCTATTAAATTAACACCCTATCATAAAGGTATATTCTGATTGACTTCTCCCTTGCAAAGAATTAAAAGAAAGGTACTTAGATATTTTATTCTCCTGAAACAGACATATCCTTAAAAATTGAAAACACTAAACAACTATGGTTTATATAGGCTATCAATATTTACTGTATTAGAATTAAGACAAATAAATTCCAAACATTTATTAATTTAAAATTGAAGATAATCAGCCATTTAAGAATAACATCATTATTTTTAAAACTATTTTATTTTATTTTTTTAAACTATTTTAAAAATTGTGAATCTCATTTTATATCTATCTGCTTTTGAACTCATTTCATTGCAATGGGTTGTTTTGACTGAAGTATTTTAGGCAAATTCTCTCTCCACAGAGATGTAGTTGAAAAGAAAGAATATCTTGATAGCCTGTTCAAATTATTATGGATATTCTTTGATTCTACACAAAATCTTGAAAAGCAGTAGTTTCTTACAGGCTAGTTGTTGCAATATGAAGCCATATCAATGAAACTTTTGTATTTAATTATGCTAAAGTCCTTCAGTTCATGTCACTTTGTGAGGGAATCTTTTGATGTGCCTGATTTTGTAAAATATTATGCATTGGTTATTTATGAAGTATAGGTTTACTTAGGTCACACAGTTTTACAGATCTCCCAAATGCTGACATATTTCATTATGCAATATCACCACCAACCTCATTACAAAACTCTCCATTTGTAAGGATTAGTTACATTTTATAAAATTCTCATTTTCACATCAGAGTTTAAATTTTATCACAAGCAACACATTACTATTTTTCCTGAAGTGATTGACTTAATTTATTAGATTTCAATAAACTCTCTATAAAAGAACTAAGTCTAAATTACCATGGTATTGTCTGTTAGTTTCTCTTTCAAGTGAAAATGGCACTATGTGATAAACAGCAGCTACTTAAGCTTTTGACTCAAATGTCCAAGAACTTTCCTCAAGACAACCACCATCCTTCAGTATGCAGCAGAGGTGTTTATGCACGTTTTCATTTTGTAACCTAGCATATTAAAGAAGATTTGTATTCAATGGGCAAGATTTAATAAAATTAATTTTTATTGCTTCATCAAAAACATTCTTAAATGAAACAAGAACTTTTTTTTTAGAGCCCTTAAAAGGAAAAAGATTAAAGGTGCTAACAATTTTAAACATCACTGCTTTGATTTTATCAGTACCAGTGTCAGCACAGAGCAACCACAAATGATACTTTGTTTTGATGTTGCCAGCCCATGAGAGACTCAGGGATATCTGAGAGTCCACGGTATCCACTTTAGCAAACAATGAATTAGACTTTTCAAACCAAACAAATACCATTTTAAACCTCCCAAAATATCTTTTGATTGACTAAAAATCTACTTCTAAGCAACATATTGAAAATGCCTTATCATTCATTTAAGGTTCAAGTAGAGAAAATAAAATTTGAACCAGGCAGATAGAAAATGTAAACATAGAAGTACCTTTAGGAAAGATCATGCCATAGGAAATTACAACATGGTATAAAGAGATAAATAGATTTAAAAATATGCATTAATCTCATAAATACTGCTTTCCATACCTTGTAATTTATGATCTTGAAGTGGTTCTGACATTAGATTGCATCTTCTCCTTTGCCTGGCAGCTGATGTAAATGGCCCTAGAATGAAACTCTTGAAACTTTCCTCTGAAATCCAAAATATAGGAAAGACAATACCATCTCCTTCTTGACCAGGACTTGGATCTTTAAACCTGAGTCAGGCATGCACCATGATTTCAAAATGATTCTTGACAATTTGAAGCTGGTCACATGCCATCTTTCTTTAGCCAATCATAGGGTGATGCTAAAAAAAAACAACAGGTCAATTGAGGCATTTTCTAACACACCTATAATCACCACTATCATTAATCCTGGCTCGCTTCCAGAGAACTCTGAGGACAGCACAGATCCCATCTGGTCCTACAGCTCCCAACACGTAGCAAGAAAACATCATGCTTACTGTCTTCTCTACAAGGATGATGCAGCTTGCCCAAAGTCTCATAGTAAAATTTAGGAGTGAAAATGTTGATGAAAGAACTTGAGTATAGAATCCTTATATCAAGAAATATCTTTTTTACTCATATTACTTTATGCTCTTGAAGAAAATGAATGGAAAATATAACCTACAGTAATAACTTTAGAGTATCCTTTGCTGCTGCTGCTGCTGCTAAGTCACTTCAGTCGTGTCCGACTCTGTGCGACTGCTTTGCTAGTACATTAAATTTCTGCTGATGAAACATTGCAGCATGAAACTAATATTTATTCAGTCCAGACTACTGAAAAACACACTTTTAATCACTAAACAATTGAAAGATTCAGCAGATATTATCATGACATAAATTATTCACAGTACTTTTCAGTTCAGTTCAGTTCAGTTCAGTCGCTCAGTCATGTCCTACTCTTTGCGACCCCAAGAACCATAGCACGCCAGGCCTCCCTGTTCATCACCAACTCCCAGAGTTCACTCAGACTCAGGTCCATCGAGTCAGTGATGCCATCCAGCCAACTCATCCTCTGTTGTCCCCTTCTCCTCCTGCCCCCAATCCCTCCCAGCATCAGAGTCTTTTCCAATGAGTCAACTCTTCTCATGAGGTATTCAAAGTACTGGAGTTTCAGCTTCAGCATCATTCTCTCCAAAGAAATTCCCAGGGCTGGTCTCCTTCAGAATGGACTGGTTGAATCTCCTTGCAGTCCAAGGGACTCTCAAGAGTCTTCTCGAACACCACAGTTCAAAAGCATCAATTCTTCGGTGCTCAGCTTTCTTCACAGTCCAACTCTCACATCCATACATGACCACAGGAAAAACCATAGCCTTGACTAGACGGACCTTTGTTGCTTAGTGTCTGATAAAAACATCTAATTCAAAAGGTTATTGAGTGAATACCCCAAGGAAATAGTTTGGCAGCTACATTTTGGCTTTAAATTATTACTAATTAACAAAGGAGAAATGTTCAAACTACTATATACTACATTATTAGTGCACCCTTGACAGTAGATTGTATCTAATACTTGAAACACAAGTCAACAAAGAGTTATATGAGGGTGGTGATGGAGTCCAACTTTTGCAACCCCATGGACGCTAGCCCTCCAGGCTCCTCTGTTCATGGGATTTCCCAGGCAAAAATACTGGAGTGGGTTGCCACTTCCTTCTCCAGGGGATTCTCCCAACCCAGGGATTGAACATGTGTCTCTAACATTACAGGCAAGAGTCAGGCTCCCACACTGTAAGTGGATTCTTCATCACTGAGCTACCAAGGGAAGCCTAAAAGGACTTTAACAAATGCTCATTATTCAAAACTTTTGCTGAATCCTCTACCTCTTCTCAGCTACTAAATTTTGCAAATTCTCTTGGCTCAGCCTTCACATGTTCTCTATTCAGGTAATTTTTATTCTTTCTCTATTACAGTTGCTTGATTCATCTAATTCCTTTGTTTGAAATGCACTCTCTATGTCCAGGAGTCCTAAACTTACATTTCCAGTCATTCTCTCCTCTCTGAACTCCATACTTGTATATTTAAATCTCCACTCAGCATACTCACCTGTATTTTACATAAGCATCTTATGCTTAATATATACCAAATTTAACAATTAATTCTCCCTAGCCCTATAACTTCTTCTTTCAGCACTTTCAAATAGCAACAGACTGCACCGTTCTTCACCCAGTTGGTCATGACAAAAACCTTAAAGTCATGCTAGACTCTTCTCCACATTTAATCCATTAGAAAATCCTAGCATCGCTACCTTCAAAATGTATATTTGAATCTGACCACTAGTCATCATCTTCACTAGTACCACCATAATCCGTGATCTAATGACCACCAGAATCCATGATCTAATGACTGCTACTGCTACTGCTACTGCTAAGTCACTTCAGTCATGTCCGACTCTGTACGACCCCATAGAAGACAGCCCACCAGGCTCCCCCTTCCCTGGGATTCTCTAGGCAAGAACACTGGAGTGGGTTGCCATTTCCTTCTCCAATGCATCAAAGTGAAAAGTGAAAGTGAAGTTGCTCAGTCGTATCCGACTTTTCACCACCCCATGGACTGCAGCCTACCAGCCTCCTCCGTCCATGGGATTTTCCAGGCAAGAGTACTGGCGTGGGGTGCCATTGCCTAATGACTAGTCATCTGAATTACTGCATTGTCTCCTAACTGTCATCACTGCCTCCATAATTAGCCCTACTCAGTCTATTCTGTATACAATGATCAGAGTAACATTATTGAAATACCAGTCAAGTTATGTTGCTGTCTTGGATAAAACCCTCAAATGCCTTTTTGGCACAGTCAGAACAAAATTAAGTCTTATCTTAGCAGGCAAGATCATGTATAGTCTTGCTCTTCTTGTTCTCTGGCATTTCCAACATCATCTTCAGTCAGTTCCAGACATGTTGCCTTTAGTCTTTGTAATTTCTATTCTCTCTTTGAAACTCTTGCTGCAAATACCTCCAAGTCTTGCTCTTTCACTTCTTTTACATCTCCGCTCTGATGTTACCTTATCAAAGGAACTTCTCCGACCATGTTGTCTAAAATAGTTACCTCATCATTTTCTATTCACAACCTCTACTAACTTCTTTTTCTTGGCATTTATAGCTTGTTATCTCTACTCTCTTTTTGTATACACTATACATATGTATATTATATTCATGTATATATATAGTAATTTATCAATTTTTTTATTAAAAGAATGAAAATATGGGTTATCTCTTGAATAATAGATTAATCAATTATTCATTCATATGGACTTGTACATAACACTATTTATAATAAATAAGTTTTGAGTCATTTGCTCTAGCTTTACCTAGTAGCCAATGCTTAAACAATTCTTTGATAATAAAGCACTGGAACTTACTGCTAGAACTATATATACTATATAATATTTTGTAAATTGAAAAAACTACACACATATATATATA
>SJYW01013540.1:133959-154054 GCA_006410735.1 Raphicerus campestris
CTCCTCCGTCCATGGGATTTTCCAGGCAAGAGTACTGGCGTGGGGTGCCATTGCCTAATGACTAGTCATCTGAATTACTGCATTGTCTCCTAACTGTCATCACTGCCTCCATAATTAGCCCTACTCAGTCTATTCTGTATACAATGATCAGAGTAACATTATTGAAATACCAGTCAAGTTATGTTGCTGTCTTGGATAAAACCCTCAAATGCCTTTTTGGCACAGTCAGAACAAAATTAAGTCTTATCTTAGCAGGCAAGATCATGTATAGTCTTGCTCTTCTTGTTCTCTGGCATTTCCAACATCATCTTCAGTCAGTTCCAGACATGTTGCCTTTAGTCTTTGTAATTTCTATTCTCTCTTTGAAACTCTTGCTGCAAATACCTCCAAGTCTTGCTCTTTCACTTCTTTTACATCTCCGCTCTGATGTTACCTTATCAAAGGAACTTCTCCGACCATGTTGTCTAAAATAGTTACCTCATCATTTTCTATTCACAACCTCTACTAACTTCTTTTTCTTGGCATTTATAGCTTGTTATCTCTACTCTCTTTTTGTATACACTATACATATGTATATTATATTCATGTATATATATAGTAATTTATCAATTTTTTTATTAAAAGAATGAAAATATGGGTTATCTCTTGAATAATAGATTAATCAATTATTCATTCATATGGACTTGTACATAACACTATTTATAATAAATANCAAATTATTTAGCCTCTTTATTAAATGCAGAAGATGTGTATAAGAGACAGATATAGTAATTTATCAATTTATTTATTAAAAGAATGAAAATATGGGTTATCTCTTGAATAATAGATTAATCAATTATTCATTCATATGGACTTGTACATAACACTATTTATAATAAATAAGTTTTGAGTCATTTGCTCTAGCTTTACCTAGTAGCCAATGCTTAAACACTTCTTTGATAATAAAGCACTGGAACTTACTGCTAGAACTATATATACTATATAATATTTTGTAAATTGAAAAAACTACACATATATATATATATAGCTCTAATATAGAAACAAAAACCAACTAAGTGAAAACAAGTAATGACTATTTATTCAGAGCATGCTATATAAAGCCAGGGAGTCAGCCACCCTCATTTGTGTTTGGCAGAGACTCAAAAGTAGGCACAGTGGGGGAAGCTTTATAGTATTAAAAAGAAGATTTCAAATATACCCTGATTGGGGGCCGCTCAGTTCAGTTCAGTTCAGTTGCTCAGTCGTGTCCCACTCTTTGCGACCCCATGAATCNGGACTCGACGGACGTGAGTCTGAGTGAACTCCGAGAGATGGTGATGAGCAGGGAGGCCTGGTGTGCTGCAATTCATGGGGTCGCAAAGAGTCGGACACGACTGAGCAACTGAACTGAACTGATTTGGTCAGGCAGTCCCATGGAATTTACTGCTCCCAGTCACTCATGTAATTCTCAAGCAAGACTGACATGTTGTCTCATTCTTTATACCTTGTGCTTTCCACCCAGGCCCTTCTTTTACTTATGAGACACACAGGAGGTGCAGTAGCTTGCCCAGTTTGGTCTGTGACACTGAATATGGACAGGTAGGCAGTATCACTGACTTGCTTCTACTCACTAGCTCCCCTCATGTATTGTGGTGGGTGCTATGAATGCCATCACTCCGGTCTTGCTATTTAGATGCCCCCTGGCTCCTGGAAAGACCAAATGGTACAACCTGAAAGTGTGCCACTACTGATTCACTATATGGTGAAATTTGTTCAAAGGCAGATAGAAGGTAGATCAACTCTTCTTCTTCTTGCTCCCTGGTCAGACTATGCAGCAATACAGTAGCTCATGTAGAATTTCTGAAGATACTATATCTACTTGATATAAAGTTCTAGCCACACTGGTAATCTACATTTGCTTTCCATGCCTTCCTGTTCATTGACACCTTTCCTTCACTGTTTCTTTCCTACAATTGCATGCCCAAAAGTAAAAGAAAGGGGATTTATTTATTTATTTATTTATTTTGCTTCAGGCTCTGTTTTCAAGGAAATCGAGACCAAGATGGTTGGTGATTCTAAGATCCCCTATGATTAGGTTTTCTGCCTAGCAGTCAAGTCTTATTCCTCTTATTAATTAAAAAAATCAGCAATAGCTTTACATTGTAGATACATAATCTTTGTGTTCTTGCCTAAAATTAATTGACTGAGAGATAAAAGATAAATGGAAGAATCATATCTATTGGACTCCAAGTATGTAGAGGAGGCTGTCCTACTAGGAAAACCATGATAAATTCATAGGTTAACAGATTTTTTGGTGGGGGAAAGAGTTATTCATACAACTATTCAAGTCATTAGCACTGTAAAAATTCTTATTCTTGACTTGCAAGAGGTAGAGTTTAGGCTTTTGGGGGGATGGGCATAACAGAAATAACTCTGAGGGCGTAATAGGTGAGTATATAGATAAACAGGTTATTCCATGTGTAATTGTTTATTTGCGTACTGTTTTGATTTATAGGGCTTCTCCAATGGATCATCAGTTAAGAATTTACCTGCAATGCAGGAGATGCAGGAGATACAGATTTGATCCCTGGGTTGGGAAGAGCCCTTGGAGGAGGAAATGGCAACCAACTCTAGTATTCTTGCCTGGAGAATCCCATGGACAGGAGTCTGATGGGCTACAGTGCATGGGGTCACAAAGAGTTGATCATAGCTGAATGACTGAGTACAGCACAACACATTGTGATTTATATTAATACATTTTAGTCATTCATGGCCAAACAACCAGAGTAAATTTGCTACTGTAGTNAGTAGCTTGCCCAGTTTGGTCTGTGACACTGAATATGGACAGGTAGGCAGTATCACTGACTTGCTTCTACTCACTAGCTCCCCTCATGTATTGTGGTGGGTGCTATGAATGCCATCACTCCGGTCTTGCTATTTAGATGCCCCCTGGCTCCTGGAAAGACCAAATGGTACAACCTGAAAGTGTGCCACTACTGATTCACTATATGGTGAAATTTGTTCAAAGGCAGATAGAAGGTAGATCAACTCTTCTTCTTCTTGCTCCCTGGTCAGACTATGCAGCAATACAGTAGCTCATGTAGAATTTCTGAAGATACTATATCTACTTGATATAAAGTTCTAGCCACACTGGTAATCTACATTTGCTTTCCATGCCTTCCTGTTCATTGACACCTTTCCTTCACTGTTTCTTTCCTACAATTGCATGCCCAAAAGTAAAAGAAAGGGGATTTATTTATTTATTTATTTATTTATTTATTTTGCTTCAGGCTCTGTTTTCAAGGAAATCGAGACCAAGATGGTTGGTGATTCTAAGATCCCCTATGATTAGGTTTTCTGCCTAGCAGTCAAGTCTTATTCCTCTTATTAATTAAAAAAATCAGCAATAGCTTTACATTGTAGATACATAATCTTTGTGTTCTTGCCTAAAATTAATTGACTGAGAGATAAAAGATAAATGGAAGAATCATATCTATTGGACTCCAAGTATGTAGAGGAGGCTGTCCTACTAGGAAAACCATGATAAATTCATAGGTTAACAGATTTTTTGGTGGGGGAAAGAGTTATTCATACAACTATTCAAGTCATTAGCACTGTAAAAATTCTTATTCTTGACTTGCAAGAGGTAGAGTTTAGGCTTTTGGGGGGATGGGCATAACAGAAATAACTCTGAGGGCGTAATAGGTGAGTATATAGATAAACAGGTTATTCCATGTGTAATTGTTTATTTGCGTACTGTTTTGATTTATAGGGCTTCTCCAATGGATCATCAGTTAAGAATTTACCTGCAATGCAGGAGATGCAGGAGATACAGATTTGATCCCTGGGTTGGGAAGAGCCCTTGGAGGAGGAAATGGCAACCAACTCTAGTATTCTTGCCTGGAGAATCCCATGGACAGGAGTCTGATGGGCTACAGTGCATGGGGTCACAAAGAGTTGATCATAGCTGAATGACTGAGTACAGCACAACACATTGTGATTTATATTAATGCATTTTAGTCATTCATGGCCAAACAACCAGAGTAAATTTGCTACTGTAGTGTGTTTAAATAATAACAACCAGAACACCGGGTAACCACTATTTTCACACTCCTCTCACAGGAAGACAATGAAGTGAAGCCAACAACCCGGTCAAATTCTTGGGAGAGGAAGCTCAATAACATAAAATGATAGAGTTACCAACTTTTGCCCTATAATTAGTGGTAATCTAATTGATTTGTCAGAATAAAGGTCAGAGAAATGAATAAACATGTCTAGGTAACAATAATGTGACATTGATATTAAAAATTCAGATGTTTCCTGACATAATATTATTTACTGAGTACTTTGCATCACACCAAATTTCTTGTTAAATGTTTAGTTCTTCCTTTGATGACTTGCTTGCTTAATGTATAATCACAGATCTTGTTTCTAACATGCCTTTAAGCAATATCGTGATGTGATAATTTTCCTATTGTAACTGGGGTTGCAGGAGTTCAAAATGTTTTGGGAATGAATGACTAGGCATCCAAGTGACAACATCTATTACTTAATTTTAAATAATATGGTAGAGATTTAATCTGTCTGAGTTTATGGGAAGCTCTGATTAATGTCTCTATCATTTGAGCACTGAAATGGATGGTTATGTCATTTGCTTATATCTCAAAAGCATGTTGTTTTACATGATTAAGCTGCAGCCTTTTTAAAGACTTATTTCCCTCTTATGTGTGTCATGATTGAGCTAGTTCTTCTGTGGCATCTCTTATATTAATAAGAAATTCTCATTTTATGCAAAGAGATGATGACTGTAAAGAGGAAGTGAAGAGTTTTCTGCTGCTATTTTAATTTAAATTACTCACTGAGAGGACAAATATCACAGCCTATAACCTCATCAATTCACTTACCTTGTAGCATGCATTTGAATCTAGTATTTTACAGACTTGTTCATTTATTCAGCAAACATTTACTGGAGGCTTATCATGTAGAGGCACCATTATAGGTGTTAGTGTTTGGGTAGTGAATGCAATAAAATCCTTGCTTCAGGGTAGTTTACAGTCAAAACGAGGAGACAGGGAGTAAGCAAATAGACACATAATATACTTCCAGGTTGGTTTGTGGGGTTAAAGACACAAATTACAGCAGAATGAGAGCTAGAGAATGAAGAGGTCCTGGGCATTATTTCATGGTGGAATGAGGAAAAAAAATCTTTGAGGATATGAGATTTGAGACCTGAAGAATGGCATTCTTTGAGAAATGTTAAAACAGTTTTAATTCAACAGCTCCTTTAAATAAATTTACATTTTATAAATTTCAACAGCATCTATACATATTTGGAAGTGGGAAGTAATATATATTTATAAGGTATTGTTTGGAGCACTAATAGATTTAGGATTCTTTATGATAATTTGACGTGCCTCTTGAGAAACCTGTATGCAGGTCAGGAAGCAACAGTTAGAACTGGACATGGAACAAACTGGTTTCAAATAGGAAAAGGAGTACGTCAAGGCTGTATATTGTCACCCTGCTTATTTAACTTCTATGCAGAGTACATCATGAGAAACGCTGGGCTGGAAGAAACACAAGCTGGAATCAAGATTGCTGGGAGAAATATCAATAACCTCAGATATGCAGATGACGCTACCTTTATGGCAGAAGGTGAAGAGGAGCTAAAGGGCCTCTTGATGAAGGTGAAAGAGGAGAGTGAAAAAGTTGGCTTAAAGCTCAACATTCAGAAAATGAAGATCATGGCATCTGGTCCCATCACTTCATGGGAAATAGATGGGGAAACAATGGAAACAGTGTCAGACTTTATTTTGGGGGGCTCCAAAATTACTGCAGATGGTGATTGCAGCCATGAAATTAAAAGACGCTTATTCCTTGGAAGGAAAGTCATGATCAATCTAGATAGCATCTTCAAAAGCAGAGACACTACTTTGCCAACAAAAGTCCATTTAGCCAAAGCTCTGGTTTTTCCAGTGGTCATGTATGGATGTGAGAGTTGGACTGTGATGAAGGCAGAGCACTGAAGAATTGACGCTTTTGAACTGTGGTGCTGGAGAAGACTCTTGAGAGTCCCTTGGACTGCAAGGAGATCCAACCAGTCCATTCTGAAGCAGAACAGCCCTGGGATTTCTTTGGAAGGAATGATGCTAAAGCTGAAACTCCAGTACTTTGGCCACCTCATGTGAAGAGTTGACTCATTGGAAAAGAGTCTGATGCTTGGAGGGATTGGGGGCAGGAGGAGAAGGGGATGACCGAGGATGAGATGGCTGATGGCATCACGGACTTGATGGACATGAGTCTGAGTGAACTCCGGGAGTTGGTAATGGAGAGGGAGGCCTGGCGTGCTGCGATTCATGGGGTCGTAAAGAGTCAGACACTACTGAACGATTGAACTGAACTGATGATAACTACACACCTCAGTCCTTCCTTTAGGGCTCCAAAGCTGAGAAGCACTTCTCTAGATTACCCCCATAGGCCAGGTCCAATCCTTGTACTCCATAATGTACATTTCTTTTCTGGTGTGCTCAAATGTGCTATCTTCATTACTTTGTTCAAGTTCATTATTCTTCTCACTGAAAATGCCAGCCTTTCCCTACAGTTTGTTCCTCTCTAAATCCTCCCTTTCCATCAAGGCCTAAACTACCCTAAAGCTTCTCTAGCAATAGATCTTATTGTTAGAAAAAAAATATGTACTTTTCCTAACTTGGTCCTGCCTCCCTTTGTCCACTAGCATTTCATATATTTAGTTTACACTTCCCAGGTTTGTAGGCAACAGACATATTTTGTATTTCTTGACTAGATTCAATAACTATGTTTATTGTTCTGAATATAAGTAAATTCAGAAAATACTTGACAGTCCACCTGCAGTGGGGCCAGCAGACCCCTGCTGTGCACAGGCGTGGGGTTGGACTCTACCAGCCGCTGCTCCCTGGCTGGCCAGGCCAACCAGCATAACTGGGCATTGTCTGATGCCAGGTAGAAATGGCTGAAGGAGTATTGCACTTTCTACATTCTCTTGGGCAGGTGCAACAGCGGAGGGCAAAGCCCCTGCCTCCAGAGATTTGCAGTAATCGGTACTGTTGCTCTAGTCACACACAAGTCCCTCAAGGGAGGTCTGAAGCTACCTCCTCGAAGGTTGCTGTCCACTGAGCATGAAGCTCAAGAGTAAACCCATACCGCTGTGCTCCGACCTCTTCCTCAGGGGCCTCTAGAGTGCCGAGAAATAAGAAATGGAGTTTAGAGGTTATAAAATAGGCAGTTATTATATTAACTTGCCATCTTGCCTCTGAGTTTGCTGTATATTTATACTTTCTCCTCACTAGATAATGTGATTTCTTTTAAAGCAGAATCCATTACTTAATAGATATATTTTTATTTATCCTGAAACTTTATACTGTCCTCTGCAGGAGTAGATTTTAAAAATAGAATTTAGTCTGTGCTTCTTCTCAGAACCATTTTTAACCTTCCCTAGATGTGAAGCCACCCACATTAAAAGCTGTTTGCTCTCTGAGCTGTTAGCGATATCCATACACTTGATGCTTGGCATAGCTTAATAAGAATATGAACAAATCATCTCAGTTTATATTCCTTGTATTATTTATTTATATTCCTGAAATAAGGATTGAAAGGGAATTTTTTCCTTTGTCTATTCTCTTGTCTGCTAGTGGGACTGTACTTTGCCCATACATAAGAATTGCCAAGTGATAACTATGCAAGTTTGACTTTCATGAAAAATTGTGAAGCATGATGCTTGGATTGCATTGCCCTCTGCTGGGAGAAATGATAGAACATAGGTGTTCTCTCCTGCTTGCAAAACAAAAACAAAAACAAAAAGCCCAGGTAAAAATTAAATGTTTAGTATCTTATAAGCAAATATATGTGTCACACACACATATATATATATGGAGAAGGAAATGGCAAACCACTCCAGTACTTTTGCCTAGAAAATTCCATGGATGGAGGAGCCTGATAGGCTGCAGTCCATGGGGTCGTGAAGAGTCGGACACGACTGAACAAATTCATTTTGACTTTTCACCTTCATGCATTGGAGAAGGAAATGGCAACCCACTCCAGTGTTCTTTCCTGGAGAATCCCAAGGAGAGGGGAGCCAGATGGGCTTCCATCTATGGGGTCACACAGAGTTGGATACAACTGAAACAACTTAGCAGCAGCACCAGTATGTATATATATACACATCTTTCCACATTCAAGGTCAGGAGGGGTGGCAGTGAGGAAATACCCCTCGTCCAAGGTAAGGAGCAGTGGCTGCGCTTTGCTGGAGCAGCCATGAAGAGATACCCCACGTCCAAGGTAAGAGAAACTCAATAAGATGGGAGATGTTCAAGAGGGCATCAGAGGGCAGACACACTGAAACCATAATCACAGAAAACTAGTCAATCTAATCACACTAAGACCACAGCCTTGCCCAACTCAATGAAACTCAGCCATGCCCTGTGGGGCCACCCAAGATGGGCAGGTCATGGTGGAGAGGTCTGACAGAATATGGTCCACTGGAGAAGGGGATAGCAAACCACTTCAGTATTCTTGCCTTGAGAACCCCATGAACAGTATGAAAAAACAAAATGATAGGATACTGAAAGAGGAACTCCCCAGGTCAGTAGGTGCCCAATATACTACTGGATATAACTGGAGAAATAACTCCAGAAAGAATGAAGGGATGGAACCAAACAAAAGCAATACCCATGTGGATGTTACTGGTGATAGAAGTAAGGTCTGAGGCTATAAAGGGCAATATTGCNCACGACTGAGTGACTGAATTGAACTGAACTGAACTCTGGGCAAGAATCCCTTAGAAGAAATGGAGTAACCATCATAGTCAACAAAGAGTCCAAAAATGAAGTACTTGGATGCAATCACAAAAAATGGCAGCATGATCTCTGTTCGTTTCCAGGGCAAACCATTCAATATCACACTAATCCAAGTCTATGCCCCAATCAGTAATGCTGAAGAAGCTAAAGTTGAATGGTTCTATGAAGACCTACAAGAGCTTCTAGAACTAACACCCAAAAAAGATATTCTTTTCATTATAGGGGACTGAAATGCAAAAGTAGGAAGTCAAGAGATACCTAGCATAACAGGTAAGTTTGGCCTTGGAGTACAAAATAAAGCAGGTCAAAGGTTAACGGTGTTTTGCCAAGAGAACACAATTGGTCATAGCAAACACCCTCTTTCAACAACACAAGAGAAGACTTTACAAAAGGACGTCACCAGATGGTCAATACTGAAATCAGATTGATTATATTCTTTGCAGCCAAATATGGAGAAGCTCTATACAGTCAGTAAAAAGAAGACCGGGAGCTGACTGTGGCCCAGATCGTGAACTCCTTATTGCCAAATTCAGACTTAAATTGAAGAAAGTAGGGAAAACTACTCGACCATTCAGGTATGACTTAAATCAAATCCCTTATGATTATACAGTGGAATTGAGAAATAGATTTAAGGGAATAGATCTGATAGAATGCCTGATGAACTGTGGATGGAAGTTCGTGACATTGTACAGGAGACAGGGATCAAGACCATCCCCATGGAAAAGAAATACAAGAAAGCAAAATGGCTGAATGAGGAGGTCNATAGATCTGATAGAATGCCTGATGAACTGTGGATGGAAGTTCGTGACATTGTACAGGAGACAGGGATCAAGACCATCCCCATGGAAAAGAAATACAAGAAAGCAAAATGGCTGAATGAGGAGGTCTTACAAATAGCTGTGAAAAGAAGAGAGGCAAAAACAAAGGAGAAAAGGAAAGATATAAGCATCTGAATGCAGAGTTCCAAAGAATAGCAAGGAGAGATAAGAAAGGCTTCTTCAGTGATCAATGCAAAGAAATAGAGGAAAACAACAGATTGGGAAAGACTAGACATCTCTTCAAGAAAATTAAACATATCAAGGGAACACTTCATGCAAAGATGGGCTCGATAAAGGACAGAAATGGTAGGGACCTAACAGAAGCAGACGATATTAAGAAGAGGTGGCAAGAATACACAGAAGAACTGTATAAAAAAGATCTTCATGACCCAGATAATTATGATGGTGTGATCACTCGCCTAGAGCCATACATTCTGGAATATGAGGTCAAGTGGGCCTTAGAAAGCATCGTTATGAACAAAGCTAGTGGAGGTGATGGAATTCCAGTTGAGCTATTTCAAATCCTGAAAGATGATACTGTGAAAGAACTGCACTCAATATGCCAACAAATTTGAAAACTCACCAATGGCCACAGGACTGGAAAAGGTCAGTTTTCATTCCAATCCCAAAGAAAGGCAATGTCAAAGAATGTTAAACTACTGCACAATTGCACTCATCTCACATACTAGTAAAGTAATTCTAGCTCAAAATTCTCCAAGCAAGGCTTCAGTAGTATGTGAACCAGGAACTTAGCTGGATTTAGAAAAGGGAGAGGAACCAGAGATCAAATTGCCAGTATCTGCTGGATCATCAAAAAAAGAAGAGAGTACTAGAAAAACATCTACTTCTGCTTTACTGACTATGCCAAAGCCTTTGATTGTGTGGATCACAATAAACTGTGGAAAATTCTTCAAGAGATGGGAATACTATACCACCTGACCTGCTGCTTTAGAACTCTGTATGCAAGTCAAGAAGCAATAGTTAGAACTGGACATGGAACAACAGACTGGTTCCAAATCGGGAAAGGAGTACATCAAGGCTATATATTGTCACCCCACTTATTTAACTTATTTGCAGAGTACATCATGAGAAACGCTGGACTGGAAGAAACACAAGCTGGAATCAAGATCACCAGGAATCAAGATTGCCAGGTTATCAATAACCTCAAATATGCAGATGACACCACCCTTAGGGCAGAAAGCAAAGAAGAACTAAAAAGCCTCTTGATGAAAGTGAAAGAGGAGAGTGAAAATGTTGGCTTAACGCTCAATATGCAGAAAACTAAGATCATGGCATCCAGTCCCATCACTTCATGGCAGATAGATGGGGAAACAATGGAAACAATAACAGACTTTATTTTTGGGGGGCTCCAAAATCACTGCAGATGGTGATTGCAGCCATGAAATTAAAAGATGCTTACTCCTTGGATGGAAAGTTACGACCAACCTAGACAGCATATGAACAACTTAGACAGCATATTTGGAGAAGGCAATGCAACCCACTCCAGTACTCTTGACTGGAAAGTCCCATGGGTAGGGGGAGCCTCATAGGCTACAGTCCATGGGGTAGCGAAGAGTCGGACATGACTGAACGACTTCATTTTCACTTTTCACTTTCATGCATTGGAGAAGGAAATGGCAACCCACTCCAGTGTTCTTGCCTGGAGAATCTCAGGGATGGGGGAGCCTGGTGGGCTGCCGTCTATGGAGTTACACAGAGTCAGACACGACTGATGCAACTTAGCAGCAGTAGCAGCAAACAGTCTATTAAAAAGCAGAGACATTACTTTGCCAACAAAGGTCTGTCTAGTCAAAGCTATGATTTTTCCAGTAGTCTTGTATCGATGTAAGAGTTGGAATATAAAGAAAGCTGAGCACCGAAGAATTGATGCTTTTGAACTATGGGGTTGGAGAAGACTCTTAAGAGTCCCTTGGACTGCAAGGAGATCCAACCAGTCCATTCTAAAGGAGATTGAACTGAATTGAACTGAACATGAACTCCTTGTGAACCTTAACACCTTTCAAGAGGTCTGTAAAATCACACCAGTTGTACCAAAGCATTGGTGGCTAAAAGGGCTAGTACCTTAGCTAATGGAGATGGTGGAATCAAGCTACACTCGCAATCATCATATCCTTGTATTTTTCAAAGTCAAATATTTATAGAGGAAGATATCATTTCATTAAGAATGCCTTGAATGAAACATTAAAAATTACAAATTGTATGAAATTTTGACACTGAGTACCTGTCTTTGTAATGTTCTGAGTGACAAAATGGGAAGTATACATGGCCACTTCTGCTGTATGTTGAGTGACTGTACAACTTGCAAGCTGAACTCACCATTTTTATCATGGAACAACACTTTATTTGAAAAGAGCGAAAAATGTGGCTATTTAGAATCAGTATTTGGTAGACAATATCTTAAAAATGAAGGAAGTAAGTCCATCATAAAGAAAACAACTGAAGATATATGTTACTAATGATAAAATTTGAGATTTATTGTGAAAAATTAGAATTTTGGTAAATGCATACATGTCCTTGTGAACTTGGGTGTCCTAGGTAGCGCTAGTGGTAAAGAATCTGTCTGCCAACACAGCAGATGTAAGAGGCGTAGGTTCAATCCCTGGGCTGGGAAGATCCCCTGGAGGAGAAAATGGCAACCCACTCCAGTATTCTTGGACAGAAAATTCCATGGACAGAAAAGCCTGTCATGCTACAGTCCGTGGGATCACAGAGTCAGGTACGACTGAAATTACTTAGCATGTAGGCATGTGAACTTGACAGCCCCTTGATAATGAAAGATTTTTATGATGATATTAGTTCTGATATTGATGAGTATGAATATTTTGGTATTATATAATAGAAAATGTCAATACTTGAAACATAAGAATAACTCAAAATGACCCATAAATACCACAATAGAATCACATATGGATAAAACATTCACTCAAAATGCAAGGTCTTCTAATGGATTTTAATATAACAGCACAAAAATTTCATTGAATTTGACATTGGGAGAAACTACACTTGTTAAATAGTATTTTCAAAGGAGACTATCTAGAAATAATATTGCCTTATTCTTCCCTTTTTCAACTGCATACCTGTGTCAGTGGCAGATTTTCTTCATATACTTTAACCAAAACAGCAAATTTAATACAAAGCAGAGATGAGAATGCAGCTGTCTTCTATTAAGCTATATATGAAAAGCATTTGCAAAATTATAAAGTAATGCCATTTTTCTCATATTTTTGTCTTAGAAAATACCTAGGGATCAAACCTGGGTTTCTTGCCTTGCAGGCAGATTATTTACTGCCTGAGCCACCAGAGAAACCCCTTAGAAAATATAGCTATTTTCAAATAAAAGTTCTGTTATGTTATCATGTAATGAGTTTCTTATTATTTTAAGTGGATTAAATATTTTTCTATTTTAACTTTGAATATGATAAATAAGTAGATATAATCTATATAAGCAAAAGCTCTTTGGGATTCTCAATAATTTTGAAGAACAGAAGTAACCTAAGAGCTCAAAGTTTGAAAACCACTGCTGCAGATAATTTAAGATCAAGGATATGCATCTGGCAAAGCTAGCATAGTAGGCTGACTACAAGAGTGCAGAGAAAAGAGATTATAACAGAGANCCTGCTTTCAATCTGTCTCTTATACACATCTCCTAAGAGCTCAAAGTTTGAAAACCACTGCTGCAGATAATTTAAGATCAAGGATATGCATCTGGCAAAGCTAGCATAGTAGGCTGACTACAAGAGTGCAGAGAAAAGAGATTATAACAGAGATAAGTACCCTCAAGCTCACAGGGTTTATGCAACTCATTTATAAGTTCAGAATAGATGCTGTCTCCAAAGAAATTAGCAAACCTCACACTATTTCAGGTTCCCAGGTGCAGTAGAGAATTCCTTACAATAGCCTGATGGATCTCCCCTGATAGAATGGACCCTGTGCCAGGTCATTTTGGCCATTGCAGCTATGGTGATATTCACCTGAGAGACAATAGAGAGTAATGGAAGTATCTCTCAACTGTTCATAAATAATAGAAATGCATGTATATTTTTCAGTTGACAGGAAATACTAAGAAGCTATAAAATATCAACTAACTTTTCAAAGCTGTAAGCTAAAGAGGCCAAGCTAGTTCATTTATAACAGATATTGCATAGCCTCATGCGATAGCTACTAGTTGTATAGCAAACTTTGAAAAAGAAAAGCAAAGAGGAAAAAAATAAAAGCCCAACAGAACATGGACAAGAATGGAGGGACTTATCTTCAGCCTTCACAAAGCCACAAACCCAGTCTTCAGAGTCTCCTGAGGGGTGAAGATCCCTTCTTTCCCAGAAGAGTGGCCTTTCCTAAGAGAAGCATATGACACAAATTCAAGTGGGTTTTTTCGTTGTTGTTGTTGCTTTTTGTTTTTGAAAGGCTCCAACACTCTGAGAAAATGAGTGAACCCAAAAGTCCATGTGCTATTGGAAGCAAAGCCTCAAAGGACATCATAAAAAATGAACTAACAAATCCAGCACACATATTAGCAGATCTGAAGAGGTATGTGGATAGTCTTGTGACTGAGGATGAATGATTCAAGAAAAAATATGTAGCTTAAAACTGAAAAGATAAGACTCTGAAAAAGGTCCAGTATAAAAGTAACTGGATCTAGATACTAGTTTTATAGAAAAATCAATTACAGGATCTGCCGCCACCAAGGACAATGTCAAAAGCCTAATGAATAAATATAAGGCCAAGGAGATAAATGATTAAGATAGCTACAAAAGAACAAATCACCAACAATAATCCAACAACACTTCACAGTGCTGTAGAAGAAGCTTCTTTCCCAGAATTTAGAAAAAGTGTGTTAGGGTTGTTGACTGGACAACAAATTTCCAGACTTTGTGGGCACTGAGATTTTGATGTTTCTTCCAATACAAGCTGAATGAATACCTGGAATAAATTTTTCAAGTCATCATTGTTTTCCTTTCTTAATCTCAGATTTTTAAAGTACAAAATTTTAATATGTATACTATATACTATACATTGCCATAAATATTCAAAACAATTTGAAACCTTTTTTATGTCTTAACTGCATGTGTGTTATGTACATTTGACTAATGTATAATTAAGTATTTAAGATAAATATGTTTCTAATCAAAAGCACCTGTGCCAAAGTTTGCAGTGTTCTTAATATAATGATAATATCAAGGCTATCAGGAAATAATTTTTAAATTATCATTTCATGGATAAAGGAGCTGAATTAGTAGCAGTTCTTTTTTAAAAAAAATTAACAGTTTACATAATTAAGCAGAAAATACTTTAAGTATATTCAAAACAGGAGTTACAGGCACAGAGTATGGATCTGTCTCTGGTGGGAAGGTATCTGTTCCTCCAGCCTTTGAACACCCTCAACTTCCTCCTCAGCTCTCAGCCTCAGCTTCTTTTTTAAAAATTTTTAATGGCGTATAGTTGGTTTACAATGTTGTGTTGATTTCGACTATTAAGCAAAGTGAATCAACTCCACTCTTTTTTAGATTATTTTGCCATATTCATTACAGAGTATTGAGTAGAGTTCCCTGTGCTATACAGTGGGTCCTTATCTATTTTATATGTAGTAGTGTGTATCTGTCAATCCTCATCTCCCAACTTATCCCTCCCCCCTCCTCTTTTTTCTCTGGTAACCATAAACTTATTTTCTACATCTCTTACTCTGGAGCTGTCTTCTTGGTTATTCCATCACCATTTGGGGTGTGAGGTTTGCTCCTAGCCACCCATGAACCCCAGATCAAGTAGACATATTCCTCCCAAACAAAGGCCACTATCAGTGCCTGGTCAACCTGCTCCTGTGGGTCTGGCTCACCTCCCTCCTTCTGGGCCTGCATTCCCACTAGACAATGACCNGTATTCTTGCCTGGAGAATTTCATGAAGAGAGGAGCCTGATGGGCTAAAGTCCATAAGGTCTCAAAGAGTCAGACATGACTGAGCACGCAAACATGCAACGTGCTAAAGATTACACAGTAATTAAACTAAGATCCAGATACAGTACAACTGACTCTCTTACCCAGGCTCATTACACTACGCACTCTATCTCTATGCCCAGTTGGCCAGTGACAACAGTGTCTAGGAGACTGCTCAGATGGAAGAGGATTTGAATCCTAGCTAAGGGGTAGAGGTAAAGAGAAGTTGTTGAATAAAACTGTGCTTGTGGAAGATTAACCTGACTCATGTTCAGAACAGATTTGGTTGGTATTGGAATGCGGNAGATGGAAGAGGATTTGAATCCTAGCTAAGGGGTAGAGGTAAAGAGAAGTTGTTGAATAAAACTGTGCTTGTGGAAGATTAACCTGACTCATGTTCAGAACAGATTTGGTTGGTATTGGAATGCGGGTGGGGGCAGTCCAAGAGGCTTGCTAATGGATTTGTAAGAATTGTCGAGCATCTCTGAGGTTAGTGCCTAAAGTGGTATTATTATGCTTTAGATCTTTCTAATGAATGATTATCTTTTGGTATATAAATATATAGTCATTCCTAGGTAACACTCAGTGAATACAAGTTTGATTATAGTAGCAGTTCATAGTCAAAAGTATTAGACGTTCAATCGTATCTCTTTGTGACCCCATTGGCTGTAGCACACCAGGCTCCTCTGTCCATGGAATTTCTGAGGCAAGAATACTGGAGTGGGTTGCTATTCCCTTTTCCAGGGGATCTTCCAGACCCAGGGATTGAACCTGGGTCTCCCATATTGCAGGTAGATTCTTTACTGTCTGAGCCATTAGCAAGGTGTGTCCAAATGAAAACCTCGGACCTGTAGCCTCTTCATCACTTTCCGTGGGCTCACATTTCCTTTAGACACCTGACGTTACATGTGTGGGAAAACCAAGCAGAAGCCTTGGGGTGGTTGCAGTCCTCTTTGAAAGATACCCTTTAGTGTTAGCCTCCCACTGTTTCCAATACTAAAATCAATTCCCAAGATTAATTCCAGTTGAGCTTTTGAACCATTCTGCAATTCTAGGAGTCCCCTTGAGCTCCAAGAGCAACAGAAGGGCAGACATAGTCTGGTGGCCTTGATTAAGGTAAAAGCAATAACAGCATTCATTGGAAAAGTGTTTACTTGCAAATATTTCCATACACATTATCTTCTTTGATCTTGAGTATAGTTTTATGGGGAATGCAGTGTATGTGTTATCAATGTTTACAGACAGGGAAGCAGAGTCAGAGTGATGTAGGGATTCGCTCAAGACTCTAGGGTTACTAAGTAGCAAAGTTGGATTAACTCCTATTCTAGAGCTCCATTGCACTTCCCTGGTAGCTCAGCTGGTAAAGAATCTGCCAGCAATATAGAAATTCCAGTTCAATTCCTAGATCAAGAAGATCCCCTGGAAAAGGTATAGTTTACCCATTCTAGTATTCTTGGGCTTCCCTGGTGGCTCATACAGTAAAGAATCCATATGCAATGCAGGAGACCTGGGTTTGATCCCTGGGTTGGAAAGATTCCCTGGAGGAGACCATGGCAACCCACTCCAGTATTCTTGCCTAGAGAATCCCCATGGAAAGATGAACCTGGTAGGCTACAGTCCATGGTGTTGCAAAGAATCAGACACAACAGTGATAAAGTACAGCACACAGAGCTCCATTAGCTAGTCCATATTTCTGCAAACTCTTGCAGAAAACACAGCACAGCTATTTTGCTTCTTGTTGTGGACACTAAAAGGATTTACTTGGCATGAAAGTCTGGTGTAGATATGCTTTTTTCTACCATAAAAGAACTCTAGGGCAGTTCTCCAAGGTGTTTAGCTAACTTGCAAGAATAGAAAAACATGAAAAAACAGGATATGTATTTATGTTATAGCGAAATAAAAATGTTATACCATCAAACATTGGTTTAAGAGACCAGTTAGTATTTGCTGAACATAAAAACTTTAAATACTAGAGAAATGATTCATATGTGATTTAAGAAATAATGTATTCTCAGTGTCGCTAAAAATGAACTTAACTAAATAGCCCAAACTTTGCTTTGGTTGTACACTAAATAATTAGCCTGATATTTAGCTTAGGATGATGTCATTCATCAGCAACTTACTGGCTAATGATTGTAATATGCCAACAGACTCTTTTTATAGTGGTATTTGAAATATAATGATATATGTGATAGGTTGATATCTTTTCTAACAGTTATTAATTACTTACACCAGTGTGATGACTTGAGAATTGATGTATTGTCTGTAAATGCTAGAACGCTGAAATGCATCAGACATCTGTTAAAGAGAACATAGAGTCAAACATCAAATTCCAATAATAAATTTATGTTTCAGGGAATTAGCAATGAACTAAATATAATAAAATACTAATTTACCTTTGTCTCAAGAATTTTGCTAAGATAGTTATTTTCTTGTGATGTCTCCTTTTCATAATTTCTATTATATGGGATATTCAGCACTTTAAAGCTACCTTGGTAATAGTAGGTCTTGTTTTCTGTGAGATAAGGAAATGATCCAATGATTATTTAAGTGAAATGGCTTTCAAATCCAAATATAAATTACATGGTAATAGCAACTATTAATAGTAAATAACATGTTCATTTTAGATATTTATAAGCCTTGTGAACCTTTCTGGGGAAGTTGATTAGATAAACTAGGCTTTGCAGAAAGTATTTATAAGACCAATAATGGGGCAGATCTATACCAGACAAAGGTCAGAAAGAAGAGTTACATCTTGATTGAGATGATGAAAGTGAAAGTTGCTCAGCTGAGTCCGACCTTTTGCTACCCCATGGACTGTATGTATAGTCCATGAAATTCTCCAGAATACTGGGGTGGGTAGCCCATTCCTTTCTCCAGGGGAATTCTCCCAACCCAGGGATCAAACCCTGATCTCCCACATTTCAGGCAGATTCTTTACTGGCCAAGCCACAATGGAAGCCCAAGAATACTGGAGTGGGTAGCCTACCCCTTCTCCAGAGGATTTTCCCAACCCAGGAATTGAACCAGAGTCTCCTACATTGCAGGTGGATTCTTTACCAACTGAGCTATGAGGGAAACTAAGACATGCTATAAATGGTATCTGTCTAGAATAATCAATTTTTGGAGTATAAATAAAAATTGCTGGAACTTCTTTGATAGTCCAGTGGCTAAGACTCTGTGTTCCCAATTCAGAGGCTCTGGGCTTGATCCCTGATAAAGGAACTAGATCCCACATACTGCAACTAAAGGTGTTGCATGCTGCAAAAAGATCAAAGATCCCCATGTGCTACAACTAAGACCTGGTATAGCCAAATAAATAAAATAAAAAGTAAATATTTTAAAAATTATTACCATTAAGCATCTACTATGTGAAGATATTTTATAAAAATTATGTGAAGAATACCCATTTTTCAAGAGAAATGTGGTCTCAGAGATATTCAGATATTTACCTAGCATCACTTAGCTACTAAAAAGAACCAAGTATCAATATCTGACCTCTTGACCTCTCTGACCCAAAGCCCACATCTAATCTATTACATTTCCTTCATAAATTTTTATAGATATTATGCTGTTTAATATATAATGCATCTTACCCCTAATATGTGATAGATAGAAACATCTAGGAATATGCTAGATAACGGATAGTAGTGCCGAGCATATAGTAAACACTAAAAAAGTGTTAACATTATTTTGTAGTATGATCGTTGCCTTTGAAGATTATCTTGTGGGAGAGACAGGCTCCAAATGGATAAAAGCATACATGAAATACTAATAAGGATATAATTAGATGATAAATTTAACTGTTAAACAACAAATTTTGTATGAATATAGGAAGGCAGACACCATGTTAAAATAAAACATGAAAGAGGAAAACAATAGAATGGGAAAGACTACAGATCTCTTCAAGAAAACTAGAAATACCAAGGGAATATTTCAGCAAAGATGGGCTCAATAAAGGACAGAAATGGTATGGACCCAACAGAAGCAGAAGATATCAAGAGGTGGCAAGAACACACAGAAGAACTGTACAAAAAAGATCTTCAAGACCCAGATAATCATGATGGTGTGATCACTCACCTAGAGCCAGACATCCTGGAATGCGAAGTCATGTGGGCCTTAGGGAGCATCACTAGGAACAAAACTAGTGGAGGTGATGGAATTCCAGTTGAGCTATTTCAAATCCTAAAAGATGATGCTGTGAAAATGCTGCCCTCGATATATCAGCAAATTTGGAAAACTCAGCAGTGGTCACAGGACTAGAAAAGGTCATTTTTCATTCCAATACCAAAGGCAATACCAAAGAATGTTCAAACTACCACACAATTGCACTCATCTCACATGCTAGTAAAGTAATGCTCACAATTCTCCAAGCCAGGCTTCAACAGTACATGAATCATGAACTTTCAGATGTTCAAGCTGGATTTATAAAAGGCACAGGATCTGCCAACATCAAATTGCTAACATCCGCTGGATCATGGAAAAAGCAAGAGAGTTCCAGAAAAACATCTATTTCTG
>SJYW01013540.1:176007-196538 GCA_006410735.1 Raphicerus campestris
GAAAAAGCAAGAGAGTTCCAGAAAAACATCTATTTCTGCCTTATTAACTATACCAAAGCCTTTGACTGTGTGGATCACAATAAACTGTGGAAAATTCTGAAAGAGATGGGAATACCAGACCATCTAACCTGCCTCTTGAAAAATCTATATGCAGGTAAGGAAGCAACAGTTAGAACTGGACATGGAACAACAGACTGGTTCTAATAGGAAAAGGAGTACATCAAGGCTGTATATTGTCACCCTGCTTATTTAAATTATATGTAGAGTATATCATGAGAAATACTGGGCTAGATTCCAACCCAGGGATCAATGAAGATGAAGTACAAGCTGAAATCAAGATTGCTGGGAAAAATATCAATAACCTCAGATATGAAGATGACCCTAACTTTATGGCAGAAAGGAGGAAGAACTAAAGAGCCTCTTGGTGAAAGTGAAAGAGGAGAGTGAGAAAGTTGGCTTAAGGCTCAACATTCAGAAAACCAAGATCATGGCATCTAGTCCCATCACTTCTTTGCATATAGATGGAGAAACAATGGAAACAGCATCAGACTTTATTTTGGGGGGCTCCAAAATCACTGCAGATGGTGACTGCAGCCATGAAATTAAAAAGCACTTATCCCTTGGAAGGAAAGTTATGACCAACCTAGACACCATATTAAAAACTTTACTTTGCCGACAAAGGTCCATCTAGTCAAGGCTATGGTTTTTCCAGTAGTCATGTATGGGTATAAGAGTTGGACTATAAAGAAAGCTGAGCATCGAAGAATTGATGCTTTTGAACTGTGGTGTTGGAGAAGACTCTTGAGAGTCCCTTGGACTGCAAGGAGCTCCAACCAGTCCATCCTAAAGGAAATCAGTACTAAATGTTCATTTGAAGGATTGATGTTGAAGCTGAAACTCCAAACTTTGGCCTCCTGATGCGAAGAACAGACTCATTAGAGAAGACCCTGATACTGGGAAAGATTGAAGGCAGGAGGGGAAGGGGACGAGAGAGGATGAGATGGTTGAATGGCATCACCGACTCAATGGACATGAGCTTGAATAAACTCTGGGAGTTGATGGACAGGGAGGCCTGCCATGCTGCAGTCCATAGTTTTGCAAAGAGTTGGACACACCTGAGCAACTGAAATGAACTGAACTGAACTGAGGCATTGTGGTTATAATATGGTGGAAATATTTTACAGTGAGAAAAGTGATGGAAAAAGAAGTTGAAAACTTCTTAAAATGCTGAAAATGTGTAGTTATAAATAATCATTTGTGAGCGAACATTGTTAATTGTTGTTAGCTGGTCTGTGCTCATGGATCATTTATCATAGAGATCAGGCTTTGCAATGGTAGTGTACTGGGTTTTATTATAGGCAGCAAAAAATAGACCTTGAAGCTGTTCTGTTTTATTTTTCATAATTCATTGTTCACAATGCATCCTTTAGTTCTTTATTTAGATTTCTAAATATCTCTATTTATTATAATAGTCAGTCATGACTATTCTTCAGTGTAAATCAATAAGTTGGCCAGATCCAAACTAATTTTATTATAATTGCAAGGAGCACCTTCCCAGAGCCAGTGGATAAACTGGAACATTTAATATCTAAGATATTTAAGACTGAGAAGCTATACCCTAGAACAAGGAAATCAATTCTTTTTAAATTTTTATTTATTTATATTCATCTGCTCTGGGTCTTCATTGCTTCAGGTGGACTTTCTCTAATGTGGCAAGTGGGGACTACTCTCTGTTGTGCTTGTGTGTGAGCTAAGTTGCTTCAGTCGTGTCAGACTCTTTGAGATTCTGTGGACCATAGTCCACCAGGTTCCTCTGCCCAAGGGCTTCTTATTGCAGTGGCTTGTCTTGTAGTGTGTGGGCTCGAAAGCACAGGCTCAGCAGTTGTGGCCCATGGGTTTAGCTGCCCCACGGCCTGTGGAATCTCCCAGACCAGGCTTCAAACCTGTGCCCCCTGTATTAGTAGGCAGATTCTTAACCACTGGACCACCTGGGAAGTCCAAGGAAATCATTTCTTGAGTATTCTATTCTTACTTTAATTCTATGCAAGTAGCCTAATATACCGCTGAGATTGTTCAGTATGCTAAGATCACTGAATATAGCCTTTGTACTCTGTTGGTACCTGATGAGATGAAAATAACCCCTTAGAGATGAAAAATCTAAAACACATATTTGCACCTTATGATTAACATTCTCATCTCTAAAGCAGTCCAGATGCAAATATGAATTGAGAAAGATAAGGTGCAGAAAGATTTATTTTACATCCTTTCCATGACTTGATTACTTACAACTTATTTTTGTATAGAAACCCTGCAATTTACACACACATGGTTTTGAAGGATTGGGTTTTGGTTTTTTGTTTGTATTTTTTGTACTGAGCGCTCTAGGTGCAATAGAGTTTAAGAGAACATTTCTATGTAAGGCTGTGGGAGTAAAAGAACTACAACATTCTCCTTTCTCTAAGCTCAGAAAAAGACCAAAAGACAAGGGAAGGCTTAATTTAAAGAGCTCTAAATGATTGAAGCAACTAGATCCCAGTGTCTCCCCCAACTGCTAAATTTTCTGGATTAGTGAAGCTGAGACACTGTTGAAAGCATGTGCACGTTCTAAAAATGTATATGCTGAACTCTTTCCCTACCCCACTTCATTTTTCCTTCAGCCCAGAATATGATCATATAAAACAAATGAAGTTTCTCTGAGGAATTCTGACCAGTTTAAGAAAAAATATCTAAACGTACTGGTAACTTGAATTCTCTCAACAAAACCACCTAAATAGCACAGTCTTTAGTTAAAACCATTGTCAACAGATATCTCTTTCATAGTGAGCTTCAGTCAGCTCTTTAATCTCCAGTCTCAAATATTAGCAGACACTGAGCTGAAAGATTAATGTATATTTGAAACAAGTATCNCTTGAATTCTCTCAACAAAACCACCTAAATAGCACAGTCTTTAGTTAAAACCATTGTCAACAGATATCTCTTTCATAGTGAGCTTCAGTCAGCTCTTTAATCTCCAGTCTCAAATATTAGCAGACACTGAGCTGAAAGATTAACGTATATTTGAAACAAGTATCAACACGAAATATTGCCAAAATAAACAGAGAAAACATTTGAGGAAAGAGACTAAAAACTAAGACAGATTATTATATTCAGAGAAAATATTGTAAGAAATAAAACCAAGATGTTATATAAAGGAATAACCAGATAATTGAAAAGCAGTTATACATATAACTGCAGAAATAAAGAATTCAGTAGAAGTTTGGAAGATAAACTTGAGAAAATGCAAAGAAAGTCATTTTTTAAAATACTAAGGGATGGAAAAAATAGAAAGAAACAGATAAGAAAATTAGAGACTACATTTAGGAAGCCTAATATCCAAATTACAGGAGCCCCAGAATAAGGGTAAAAAGGCTAGAAAATTATCAAAGAAAAAAAGTCTAAGAGAAATTTCAGGAACTGAAGCACATGAGTTTCTAGATTGAAAGGACCCACTAAATGCCAGCACAATGAATAAAAATAAGATCAAATTACCATAAAATTTCAAAATACTGGGGACAAAGAAAAAAAATCCAATAAGGTTTCAGAAGATGAAAGAGTAGAGGAGTTTTCATTCAAAAGTTTGGAATAAAAGTGTCATCAGAATTCTTGGCAGAAACTTTAAAAGCATGAACATTATAGAGCTCTAACTTCAAAATTCAGAAGGAAAACATTTTTCAACCTAGAATTCTATACTGTTAATTAAGGTCAAAAGTAGATTGTGATATTTTCAGTCATGTCAAAATGTAAACTCCCCTGAAAGTTTCTGGAACATACATTCCACAACTAAGTGAAAGTGAAATTTGCTTTCCAACTCTTTGAGACCCTGTGGACTATATAGTCCATAGAATTTTCTAGACCAGAATACTAGAATGGGTAGCCTTTTCCTTCACCAGGGAATCTTCCCAATCCAGAGATCAAACCCAGGTGTCCTGCACTGAAAGTGGATTCTTTACCAACTGAAACAGAAGGGAAGCCCAATAATACTTCAGCATATATCCTATCCCTTCTCCAGAGGATCTTCCTGACCCAGGAATCGAACCAAGGTCTCCTGCACTGCAGGAGGATTCTTTACCCACTGAGATATCTGGGAAGCCCACAGTTAAGTGAATAAAATAATAAAAAAGAAATCCAAGCATTAGGGAGTTAAACACAGTCAACAGTTGAAAATAACTCTTAGAAAGTCACTAAAGGGAAATTCCAAATCAACTACCATGTAGCCAGGGAGTGAAGAAGTATGACATGAATAGTAGAAAGTAAATAGATATCAGTAGCTGAAAAGTCCAGATATAGCAATGTTAAGAATCAAAGAATTGAAAAACGTTGCTCTGAGAAATGGGAAATAAAGGTAGCAGAGGAGGGCCTGCTTTTTTATAAAAAGCTGTGACAGTTTGACTCTTAAATCTAAAGTATATGAAACTTAGGAGGAAAAAAAATCCAAGCATAGCAAAGTCATGGATAAAGGAGTAATGATGAGCATATGAATATTTGAATATGAAAATATAGTCATTCAAAACTCTAAAACTGTAGTAATTATAATTGTAAACCAAAATAAAGTGCTATAAATATTGACAATGAAACATAATAATATTGATAACAAACTACTGGGAAGTGTGACAGACAAATCAGAAGTCTTAAAACTTTCATAGCAGGATATGAATAACATAATGTCTAAAATTAAAACACATGATTTTTAAAAATGACTCCAACTTCTCTCTTGTCTTCCAAAGTCTTTTTAAAAATGTATGTAGAGAAGACATTTTACTGTTAATATCTTTGGTATCAAGAAACAAATAGTCAAAATTCAATATTCTTTGATTTCTCTTCATCACATAGACTATAGCCTACCACGCTCCTCTGTCCATGGGATTTTCCAGGCAAAGGTATTGGAATGGGTTGCCATTTCCTTCTCTCTTAATCACATACAATGAGTATAATATTTTAATTATCAATATAAAATAACACCCTTGATACCAACTTGGTAGATTACTTTTTCTATCTACCAATATTCCATAAACTCATGTCTTTATATAGCATACATTATGCTGGTAAAAAATCCTGGTGGCTCAGCTGGTAAAAAATCCACCTGCAATGTCAGAGACCTGGGTTGAGAAGATCCCTTGGAGAAGGGAAGGGCTACCCACTCTAGTATTCTGGCCTGGAGAATTCCATGGACTGTGTTGTCCATGGGGTGGCAAAGAGTCAGACACAACTGAGCAACTTTCACTTTTTACCAATTATCTATGCACTCATGTCTTTATAAAGCATACATTATGCTACCTGTGTATATTAAAAAAGATGTCTGTAATACACTGACAAATGTTGACAATGCTTATTTCTGGGATCTTGGGTCATTCATTAATAGCCTTTCTAAAAGATTATTTGTTGTTTGCAATTGTTTCTTTGTCTTGTGGAAGTAGAAATGAAGATTGCAACAAACTTAAAGAGACAGAAATGTATTCTTTACCAACCTACTGCCAGAAAATGAACTAGGAGACCAATAGTGGTTCCTAGGATTGCCACCACTCCAAACACAATGAGGACAATCACCCACAGTGGAAAAGATGTCCGAGAAACTGTCACTGGTCTGCAAGTAAAGAATATGAATAAGAAAGACATATTAGAAAAGTCAGCCATTCCAAATCTTTATTTATGTTCTCTTGCTCACCCCTAGAATATCCACACTCTAAACACATTAGTAGCAAAAGTCATTTGAAGACAGGAAGGAAGGAAAGAAGAAAGGATGGAAGGAGGGAGGAAGGAAAGAAGGAAGAAAGGGGGAAAAGGAGGTGAAGCCTATGAACTTACCTTAAAGCTTGTGACTGAACCTCTCTGGATCTGTGCTATGAAGTTATTTTTCAGGAGTTATAATGTTTGGTGCCAAGTTACCTTTACTTAGACTCTAGTTCCCTCCCCTGATCAATGGGTAGTGGAAAAAGTTAGTAAATGAAGACCTTGCCAGGTAGGGGGTGGCCAGGAGGAGAAGAGAATAGAAATGCCTTAAGACTTATTGATGCCTAAGTTTATTATAATTTTTATCCTATGATCATGATCCTATGTTATTTACTATGTCCTTATTATATAAAAAGAATACACACAAATATGAAGTGTCATATTGGATCAGAGCAGTGCTCATCTCATTGCCATGAATCTCAAAGCTTCTGTGGCAAGGATCTGAAACATAGCTTTCTTTTAAGAGTTTTCCTATTTCACTGGACTAGCCCTACAGAAGAATTTGAAACTGATAAAATGCGGTTTTGAAGTCTTTACTTTGACTTGTAGTGTTTCCTCTCTCCCTCTTGGTCTTTCATCACTCAGAACTCTTGTGCAGCCACAGACGGCCTAAGGTCTCATCAAATGCACCTTCAGAGGCAACCTTGCTTTAAGATTCCCCCAAGATCCCCCACCAATCAGATTATTGCCTCACCCTGACAAGTTACTCACTGAATCTGGGCTTAAACTTTTCCTGGCTAATTAGCAGTGCTTAGAAACAATGGCTTAATCCTTTGAACCCTTTCAGTTTAGGACTTCACACAAGTGTCAGAATGACAGAAGGAGGAGGTGCTCTGTAAATAAAAATATTACCCACCCAGCATAAAGGTGATGACTAACTTACAGGCAAAATGAAACAGAACAAAACAATCTTTTTGTTTCTTCTCCACTTTTAAGTGTGTGTGAATGCTCTTTCCTTAACTCAGGGTTACAAATATCATACTATTTTTAATAAAAATAGAAATCACATAACAGTATTTAGTTCAAGAAAAGTATTCTTAGTATGCTCTATCACAGTGAGCATGCTCTTTCTTTTTTAAAAAATTAAAAATTTATTTCATTGAAGTATAGTTGATTTAAAATGTTGTAAAGTTATTCAGTTACACATATATATACATTCTTTTCATATTCTTCCAATATGTTTATCAAAAGATATTGAATATAGTGTCCTGTGCCACACAGTAGGACCTTGTTGTTTATCCATTTTATGCATAATAGCTTGCATATGCTAATCCCAAACTCCCAGTCTTTCTCTCCAGTACTCCCCTGACTGAGCATGCTCTTTCTAATTATATTTTTACATGAATTTATTTTTATTTTATATTGGAGCATAGTTAATTAAGAGTATTATGTTAGGATGCACTTTTTTAGAGAAATATTTCTATGAAGTATGAGTTTGTATTTCAGTTATCCTAATTTATAATGTTATAAATATTATAAATTAGGATCAGTTAATTTTGGTATATTGTATACATTGCAATGAAAACTCCATGCATGTTTTTAAAAGGTTGGCATGAATAATCATTGTTCACATGATGAAGTAATAATCTAATTAGATACTTGAGGTAACACATGTCTATACATAGTTACACTATTCTCGTTTATGAACATTTTATAGATAAAAATACATAATTTTATATATTATTCTATAGAGAACACTTATGAAGCAATGGTACTGTGAGATTCAAGGTTATATCCATGAAAGTACTTCAGAAGGCACAGATATTAAACAAAAATGAAGAATTCATAATCATTACCACCAATAATAATTTAACATTAGCTTTATAAGAGAAGAAAATTATCTCTGCTTCCTTCTCTCCACTTTAAAATAGTCATACATTGACTTAAATGGCAAGGAAATCCAAAAAAGAGGGGATATATGTACATGCAAAGCTGATTTGCTTTGCTGTACTGTAGTAAATAACACAAGATTGTAAAGCAATCATACTCCAAGCATTTTTTTAATAAATAAAAATATAAACTAGATAACCAACAAGAGACCTGCTGTGTAGCACAACGAACTCTGCTCAATACTTAGTAATAACCTAAATGGAAAAAGAATTTGAAAAAGAATAGATACATACATATGTATAACTTAATCACTTTGCTGTACACCTGAAGGTAACACATTATTAATCAACTAAATACTCTAATATAAAATTTTAAAAAGTTTTAAGTAAAAAGCAGTTACACATTAATATTGTTTTTCATTCACAGAATGTTAAGCTGCATGTTAGCTTTTTGAAGCACTTCCCAAATTGCTAAAAAAAGAAAACTATAGATCCCAGGTACAACATGTAAATAATAGGGTTGCCCAGGCAGGAAATCCAAACTGCTGTGGAAAAATTATGAATTCCCCTCAAACTCAATTGTTTTACTGCAACCCTTGGGTGGGAGTCATAGTGGGGAAAGTGTTAATTCTTTTTATGTCAGAATTAAGCAAGTCTCCACTTACCTGTACATATTGTACTGATACAATGGCTGTTGATGTTAGTAAAGATAAAGGAAACTTCTCCACTTCTTTTGTCCTGATCAGTGGTTCTCAGGTAAATGTACTAACCACAGTGATACTTGGGATCTTAAGGGCTGGGTGCAATAGCAGAAAGCAATTAAAAGGAAACTTGTTTAACAAGTGTTGATGACAGCTTGGATCTGTGATTTAAAGGAAGAAATGAAAATTCTCTTTGAATTGGATACTAAGACATAGACATAATGTGGATTGGTCATCTGACAGGTCCACCCAAGAAATACCACTGCAAATTGGTGAATCAGTGTTCTGACTCAGATTCCATCCACCCCTTTCCTGTGATACTGTGGTTCCTCCTCAGTGAAACCAACTGTACCTACCAGAGCAGTCTCTGACAAAGGACTTAAACGTACATTATGAGTTTGTTTTTTTGATACAATAATTCTGTTACAGTATATACACTACCATTTGTAAAACAGATAGCTAAGTAGGAAGTTTCTATATAACACAGGGAGCTTTGTGATGACCTAGAAGGGTGGAATGGGGATGGGAGGGAGGCTCAAGAGAGAGGAGATATATGTATTATATAGCTGATTCACTTCATGTTATAACAGAAACTAACACAAAACTATAAAGCCATTATACTTCAATTAAAAAAATAATTTTGCCACAGCATTACTCATTTGAAACACACTTAATCGAAAAATTCTCCCTGGATTCTCTGCACATTTTTGAAGGAATGGATTTACTGATGGAAGTGGGTTTTGCTATAGGATTTATCAGTTCTATTTTAATGTCTTTATGGGAAGTGGAGTTAACTAATCTAGTCAAGCATTATTTTACTAAGTGAATCAAGAAAATAGTAAAAACAATATGAGATATTAATGAATGCTGTAAAAAAAATAAAGCAGAATAATTGGATAGAAAATGGTGGGAGGCTATCTTTATGGTGGTCAGGAAAGGCCTCTCTGAGGAGGAAACTTTTGAACATGGACCTGAATGATAACATTAATAGGTATGACTCATCTTCCTAAAACATATTCATAACATTTCTTCATTTAAAAATCATCAAAACTCTCACTTGCTTTCAGGATAAAATAGAAACCTCACTGGTTAATATTCAAGGTCCTTAGAATGCCATTTCTTTTTACCAATACTGTTCCATTACAGCGTGCTCTAACAGGAAGGGCATGACCTCTGTTCCAAGGCCAGGATCACTAGTAACTAGTTGATTAGCATAAATCTTTCTGAGCTTCCCTTTTCTCTTACGTAAGAATGGAATCTAACAATATTGTACATGTAAGGTAATTGTTATCAACTAAGACCATGTAGGCCAAGTGCTTGACGCAATGAACAGGACGTTGTGTTATCTTCACAATAACTTTACCTAAAACTTGACTTTCCTTGAGCTATTTCTCACAGTTCTATTCCTTGAATGGCTTCCTGGGTAGCTCAAATGATAAATAATCTGCCTGCAATGCAGGGAAACCTGGTTTCAATCCCTGGGTCAGGAAGATCTCCTGGAGAAGGGCATGACAACTCACACCAGTGTTCTTGCCTAGAGAATTCCATGGACATGGACAGAGGAGCCTATTGGGTTACAATCCATGGAGTTGCAGAGAGTTGGACACGACTGAGCAACCAATACACACACATTCCTTGAATGGAAAGTGCTTTCCTACCTCTAAGACTAACACACCCAGGATTGCCATTTCTACCATCTAATGTTTATCCATGCTTCATGGTCCAACTTAATTACTATGGCCTTCATAAACCCTTCCCTGGAATTATTAATCTTTAATCTAAACCCTTCTCTTTAATCTTTTTTTATGGCCCATAATATTTACTATCATCAGTACTCATTTTCAATTTAATAGAAGTTATCATATTGATTTCTACTTGAATCTGTTCTGTGGAGGGTTCTATCATACCAATGAAAATATAAGTTACTTAAACCTGATGGCAAGAACTATAGCTTATATTTGTTTTTCATAGTGTTTATCAAAATTCTTTGTATCCAGGAAATGTTCATCAAATTACATATATGCTTAGATAAAATGATTAAAAATAGGTGGACCTCCTAAAAATTAATAAAATATTTTTTAAATGTAATATGGAATGTAGATAAGATTTTAACAGAGCATTCATGGGAGAAATAGAGATGGACATTAACATAAAATATACTTAATATCTTCCATGAATAATTATAGAAGCACTTTAGAACAATTCAATAACACTACTAAAATTAAAAATTAAGCATTCTGTTTCAAAATGAACTCTCATATATTTTTTTATTTTAGTTTAGTTTTTATTTTTAAGTATGAATTTATTTATTTTAATTGGAGGTTAATTACTTTACAATATTGTATTGGTTTTGCCATACATCAACATGAATCCACCACAGGTATACAGGTGTTCCCCATCCTGAACCCTCCTCCCTCCCCATACCATCCCTCTGGGTTGTCTCAGTGCACCAGCCCCAAGCATCCAGTATCATGCATCAAACCTGGACTGGAGATTCATTTCATTTATGATATTATACATGTTCCAATGTCATTCTCCCAAATCACCCCACCCTCACCCTCTCCCACAGAGTCCAAAAGACTGTTCTATACATCTCTGTTTCTTTTGCTGTCTCACTTACAGGGTTATCATTACCATCTTTCCAAATTCCATATATATGCATTAGTATACTGTATTGATGTTTTTCTTTCTGAGTTACTTCACTCTGTATAATAGGCTCCAGTTTCATCCACCTCATTAGAACGGATTCAAATGTATTCTTTTTTAATGGCTGAGTAATAATCCAATGTGTATATGTACCACAGCTTTCTTATCCATTCATCTGCTGATGGACATCTAGGTTGCTTCCATGTCCTGGCTATGAAAAACAGTGCTGCAATGAACATTGGGGTACATGTGTCTCTTTCAATTCTGGTTTCCTCAGTGTGTATGCCCAGCACTGGGATTGCTGGGTCATAAGGCAGTTCTATTTCCAGTTTTTAAAGGAATCTCCACACTATTCTTCATAGTGGCTGTACTAGTTTGCATTCCCACCAACAGTGTAAGAGGGTTCCCTTTTCTCCACACCCTCTCCAGCATTTATTGCTTGTAAACTTTTGGATTGCAGCCATTCTGACTGGCGTGAAATGGTACCTCATTGTGGTCTTGATTTGCATTTCTCTGATAATGAGTGATGTTGAGCATCTTTTCATGTATTTGTTAGTCATCTGTATGTTTTCTTTGGAGAAATATATATTTAGTTCTTTGGCCCATTTTTTTGATTGGGTTGTTTATTTTTCTGGAATTGAGCTGCAGGAGCTGCTTGTATATTTTTGAGATTAGTTTTTTGTCAGTTACTTTATTTGCTATTATTTTCTCCCATTATGAGGGATGTCTTTTCACCTTGATTATAGTTTCTTTGTTGTGCAGAAGCTTTTAAGTTTAATTAAGTCCCATTTGTTTATATTTGCTTTGATTTCCAATATTCTGGGAGGTGGGTCATAGAGGATCCTGCTGCAGCAATCAGAGCAGAAAAAGAAATAAAAGGAATCCAAATTGGAAAAGAAGAAGTAAAACTCTCACTCTTTGCAGATGACATGATCCTCTACATAGAAAACCCTAAAGATTCCACCAGAAAATTACTAGAGCTAATCAATGAACATAGTAAAGTTGCAGGATATAAAATCAACACACAGAAATCCCTTGCATTCCTATACACTAATAATGAGAAAATAGAAAGAGAAATTAAGGAAATAATTCCATTCACCATTGCAATGAAAAGAATAAAATACTAGGAATATATCTACCTAAAGAAACTAAAAATCTATATATAAAAAACTATAAAGCACTAGTGAAAGAAATCAAAGAGGACACTATTAGATGGAGAAATATACCGTGTTCATGGATTAGAAGAATCAATATAGTGAAAATGAGTATACTACCCAAAGCAATCTACAGATTCAATGCAATCTCTATCAAGCTACCAATGATATTTTTCATAGAGCTAGAACAAATAATTTCACAATTTGTACGGAAATACAAGAATCCTCAAATAGCCAAAGCAATCTTGAGAAATAAGAATGGAACTGGAGAAATCAACCTGCCTGACTTCAGGCTCTACTACAAAGCTACAGTCATCAAGACAGTGTGGTACTGGCACAAAGACAGAAATATAGATCAATGGAACAAGATAGAAAGCCAGAGATAAATCCACACACCTATGGACACCTTATCTTTGACAAAGGAGGCAACAATATACAATGGAGAAAAGACAATCTCTTTAACAAGTGGTGCTGGGAAAACTGGTCAACCACTTGTAAAAGAATGAAACTAGAACACTTTCTAACACCATAAACAAAAATAAACTCAAAATGGATTAAAGATCTAAATGTAAGACCAGAAACTATAAAACACCTAGAGGAGAACATAGGGAAAACACTCTCCAAACTCTTATATTGATGGTAGGAATTAGAATTGAGTCAGCAACTTCAGAGAGTAACTTGACATCACCTATTTAATTTTAACACTGTATTCCCTATGGGCTAGAGTCGGACATGACTGAACGACTAACATAGACACACACACATTCCCTATAAATAAGCAGTTTCACTTCTAGGTATACATCTAGATATCTATCCTGGCACATATACTGAAACAGGAGTATATAAGGTGATTTTTTGCAGTGTTCTCAACAGAAAAGATAGAAACAAAATATTCACTGATAGAGCAATGGTTAAACTATGGTGTACCTATATAATGCAATATTATTTGGCAGTTAAAAGGAATGAGGTTATAATTGGTGTGGTGCCTTACCCATCATTCTTTCTAAGGTCCCTTTTATTCTGTAGAGACTGGAAAGCTTAAAAAGACATTTCCAAGACTGCCTTGCATTTAGAATGCTGGATGCAAAATAGATTCTGCCAGCTAGATGCACTTATCAGACGCCTTTTAAGGCAAAAATGAGGCTGTCTTGGGATTTATTTTGATAAAAGGTCATGGTGATATTCTGTTTCTTGCAGCAGCATTTTACTTTCTATTCTCCAGCTTCCTGGGGTCTAAGAAACAATTTGAGAGTAGGCAAAGACCAGACCAGCTTATTGGTGTCAGGAGGCTATAGTAGTAGTATCATTGCTGCTAGTGTCTTTCTGATCCCTGAATCTTAGCTATTGAATTCAATACTGCCAGTGGCTATCTCTTCTGGGCATCAGTTCTCTATGGTTTTATGGGTCATCCTTGAAGTTCAGCCTAGGGCCTTCACACCAGCCCTTCTAATAACTTTTGAAATACATGATCTCATACTTCAAATTGCTTTCTGTTTAAAAATGTCTTTTCTAAAATAAATAAATAAAATGATTTTTCTACTCTGAACTTTGACTGATAGAGTTTTAAATCTGTATAGAAAAAATTTTAAGAAAAATTATTGAGTAAAAACATGAGATGCAGAATCACAATTTGATACAATAACAGAAATAATTAAATGAAAATAATATTGTCATTTTTAATGGAAGTTAATGTATANAGCAACTTCAGAGAGTAACTTGACATCACCTATTTAATTTTAACACTGTATTCCCTATGGGCTAGAGTCGGACATGACTGAACGACTAACATAGACACACACACATTCCCTATAAATAAGCAGTTTCACTTCTAGGTATACATCTAGATATCTATCCTGGCACATATACTGAAACAGGAGTATATAAGGTGATTTTTTGCAGTGTTCTCAACAGAAAAGATAGAAACAAAATATTCACTGATAGAGCAATGGTTAAACTATGGTGTACCTATATAATGCAATATTATTTGGCAGTTAAAAGGAATGAGGTTATAATTGGTGTGGTGCCTTACCCATCATTCTTTCTAAGGTCCCTTTTATTCTGTAGAGACTGGAAAGCTTAAAAAGACATTTCCAAGACTGCCTTGCATTTAGAATGCTGGATGCAAAATAGATTCTGCCAGCTAGATGCACTTATCAGACGCCTTTTAAGGCAAAAATGAGGCTGTCTTGGGATTTATTTTGATAAAAGGTCATGGTGATATTCTGTTTCTTGCAGCAGCATTTTACTTTCTATTCTCCAGCTTCCTGGGGTCTAAGAAACAATTTGAGAGTAGGCAAAGACCAGACCAGCTTATTGGTGTCAGGAGGCTATAGTAGTAGTATCATTGCTGCTAGTGTCTTTCTGATCCCTGAATCTTAGCTATTGAATTCAATACTGCCAGTGGCTATCTCTTCTGGGCATCAGTTCTCTATGGTTTTATGGGTCATCCTTGAAGTTCAGCCTAGGGCCTTCACACCAGCCCTTCTAATAACTTTTGAAATACATGATCTCATACTTCAAATTGCTTTCTGTTTAAAAATGTCTTTTCTAAAATAAATAAATAAAATGATTTTTCTACTCTGAACTTTGACTGATAGAGTTTTAAATCTGTATAGAAAAAATTTTAAGAAAAATTATTGAGTAAAAACATGAGATGCAGAATCACAATTTGATACAATAACAGAAATAATTAAATGAAAATAATATTGTCATTTTTAATGGAAGTTAATGTATATAGTCCCTTGGACTGCAAGGAGATCCAACCAGTCCATTCTGAAGGAGATCAACCCTGGGATTTCTTTGGAAGGAATGATGCTAAAGCTGAAACTCCAGTACTTTGGCTACCTCATGTGAAGAGTTGTCTCATTGGAAAAGATTCTGATGCTGGGAGGGATTGGGAGCAAGAGGAGAAGAGTATGACCGAGGATGAGATAGCTGGATGGCATCACGGACTCAATGGACGTGAGTCTGAGTGAACTCTGGGAGACGATGATGGACAGGGAAGCCTGGCGTGCTGTGATTCATGGGGTCGCAAAGAGTCGGACATGACTGAGGGACTGAACTGAACTGAACTGAATGTATATACTTAAATTCATGTATTTATTTATAAAAAGGCAAATATATATTTTAAAAAATCTAGAAAGATTCCAAAATAATGATTACCTCCAAGGAGAAGGAAAAAGATAAGAATTGAAAATGATAACTAAAGAAACTTTATCTTGATCTGTAATGAATTTATTATTTTCACAAGAATAATGTGTTAATATGTTGCTTGCTTGTATAATTAAACAATTTTAAAATATACTTGTTGAAATGAAGTAAGTTTGCCTTTGATATGGATCTTAGTAGAGGATAAAAAGAGGAACTGGTAAATAAAATGTAGGGAGTTATGGCTAAATTAATATTGGTTAAAAATAAATTTATTAATATTTGTTGGGTTTGTAGAACTTTCCAGGATGAGATCATGGCTTGATGACAATAAGCACAAAATCCATAAGAACCCAGTGGATTGGGAATCCCTGGTGGTCTAATGGTTAGGGCTCCACACTTTAACCAATGAGAACCTAGGTTCAATCCTTGGTCAGGGAACTAAGAGCTCATATGCCAAGCTGTGCAGCATGGACTAAAAACAAAGTTGATAAGTCTCACAAAGGTGTGAACTAATTTTTACTAGGAGAAAAATGTCAGAGGAGGACATTCTAGATAAGGAGCACAGCATTTGAAAGGCCCAGAATAGCATGTTTCAGAAATCTGAAGTAGTAGCAAAATTAGAGCACAGGTTAAATACAAGGGCACAATGGGAGAAAGCATAGAGCTGCATACAGCAGCTAGATCCTTTCTGTGTCTGTGTTCTTGAACTGGTGTTTGGTTCAATGGAAGTAATAATCCCATCCAATTGAATAATACTGAAATATACTATTACTTCCATTGAACCAGACACCAGTTCAAGAACACAGAGACAGAAAAGAGCTCTTGAGAAACTGTCTAGTAGGATACTCAGATGCCAAAATAGATGTTCCCATTTCGTAGAAAGCATAGTAACAGGTGTATGCCTGGGGCAATCTGGAACACCAGACTAGGGATGTCAGAAAAGGCTTCCTGGTAAGAAGGGAAATCCCAAAACGTTACCTGACTAATGAGTAGGAAGAGTGTCAGGCTTTTTATGGATGAGCGACTGAACTGAACTGAACTGAACTGAAATCATAATAAAGAGTTTAGGTTTTATTCTGCAAGGGTGATGAGTCCAGGGGTGGAGTAGATTTTAAGCAGAACAAAGAAATTCTCCTAGACTCCCTGATAAGAGACTTTGCCCTGCTCTGATCATGGCTTGGTTTGATGCCCTTTAATCCCTTCTCTTTCATCAAATGACTGGGAAGGAAAATGTGGGGAAAGACTCTCATTACTCTGGCTAGTGATTTCTGCTTTGTTGAATCTTTTTTTTTTTTTTTGATAGATGACATAAATCTGATGTACAGTATAAACATATGAAATCAAAGATAGTTATTTAATGGAATTCTTGTATACTCCTATGTTTAATTAAAATAAAGTTTTGGTTATTCAACCACAAGTATGAATTGTGACTAAATTTATTGAGGAAACAACTTAAGAAAGTACAATAGGATTATTTATTTTCACAAAGAATTATAATAATTATAAAGAAAACAATCCTTTACAAAAGATTGATTTTTGTTACCATATGATATTTTTGTAAAACATATGATTTTTTGTAATCCTTTAACCACTGTAAACTGCAAATCTGAAATGTGCTTGACATTTATGAAATGTCTCAAAAATAGTTTCTAAACCTTCCTTACATTGAAATCATGAAAAATGAAAACTGGCAACAACTTATGTACCTCAAGTGCTAAGCAGACATTCCTTAAGGCATTTAACAAAATATCTGACACAATGGCCAGAAAGCTAGTTTGTAATATCCTAGAGTAGAAATCATGCTCAAGTTACATCATTGCCTTCTCCAGGGGATCTTCCTGACTCAGAAACTGAACCCAGGTCTCCCACATTACAGGCAGATTCTTTACCATCTGAGCCACCAGAGAAATCCATCATCTGGTGAAGATTTCTTTTAAAAGTGCAAATGAGTAATATATAGTTACATTCAGTGGTGTGCTAGTAAATACTTAAAAATCAGGTCTCAGGGATAGGGACTAGAAGCCAACTTGTAGCACTGATCAATTTTCAGTTTCTAAATACATCATGATCAGTTTCAAGCTACTCACATGACATCACTGAACATAGATTCAGGAAGGAGCAAGCAGTAGCTTTCTATTTGTTGTTGTTGTTCAGTCGTGAAGTTACATCTGACTGCAGCATGCCAGGGTTCCCTGTCCCTCACCATCTCCTGGGGTTTGCCCAAGGTCATGCCCATTGAATTGGTGATGCTATCTAACCATCTCATCCTATGCCACCCACTTCTCCTCCTTCCCTCAATCTTTCCCACCATGAGGGTCTTTTCCAATGAGTCATCTCTTTGCATCAGGTGGCCAAAGTATAGGGTCTTCAGCATCAGCCCTCCCAATGTGTATTCAGGGTTGATTTCCTTTAAGATTGACTGGTTTGATCTTGCTGTCTAAGTGACTCTCAACAGTTTTCTCCATCACCACAGTTTGAAAACATCAATTCTTTGGTGCTCTGCTTTCTTTACAGTCCAGCTCTCACATCAGTACATGACTCCTGGAAAGACACAGCCTTGACTACATGGACCTTTGTCGGCAAAGTGATGTCTTTGCTTCTTAACACACTGTCTAGGCTTGTCCTAGCTTTCCTGCCAAGAAGCCATCATCTTCTAATTTTATGGCTTCAGTCACCATCCATAGTGATCTCAGAGTCCAAGAAGAAGAAATCTGTTACTGTCTCCACATTTTCCCTATTTGACATGAAGTGATGAACCGGATCCCACGGTCTTAATTTTTTAATACTGAGTTTTAAGCCAGCTTTTTACTCTCCTCTTTCAGCTTCATCAGGAGGCTCTTTATTTCCTCTTCACTCTTTGCTGTTAAAGTGGTATCATCTGCATTTCTGAGATTTTCGATATTTCTCCCGGCAATCTTGAGGATACTATTCTGAAAAAGTTGTTCAGACGGCCCAATCTCAGGTACATCTAATTAGCCCTATTATTTTCTATCATATCATTTTTTTCCTTTGTAACGCTTATTGAGATTATCTTACTTATATCTTTACTGCCTATCTTTATCCTCTAAATGCAGCATCCTTGAAAGATGATACTGTGTCTATATCGACATTTCCCAAAATACACTGGGTGTTCAATAAATATGTGTGATCATCCTGAGTAAAGAGTGAGGAAGAAAAAAGCACCATCTTGTCTTACTTGGTTATGGATTGACTTCACATCACTGTGCTTGTCATTTGAGTCACAATTTATAATAAGGAAAAAAGCAAAAGTAATGTCAAAAACAATTGAAGGAAAAGAATGTTTTAGTTTATTTTAGCTATTTTTTGAAATTTTAAGCTACATTTTTATTTTTAGGAAATTATAAAAGGTAAATTATTCACAGAGATTACAAAGTCAGCCCTCTCTGTAACTGCACAGGTACTGTCAAGAGAGCTACTGTAACAGATGCCATACTATCTTCTTCCCTCGAGGACCTCACATTACTTTTGCTGTAAGAGAATGAAAACAAATGACAAAAGAAGGACATGAAGAAAATATTATATAATTACAACTTTAAGTCTTTTTAAAATTCTCGACTCATTTTGAATTTAAATTCTATTGAGGGAAAATTTATGTGAGGGTTAGAGCCTATCTAAGAATGACTTGAAACAAATAATTGTTCCTATTAGTGTTCCTCACTCTATGAATTGGTCTAGCTGAATTTCTGATATCCCTTCTCCATTCCAAGATTATAAGATTTTACAAGATTATAAAAACTATCTCAAATATAAATAAAATGTGAATGTCCATTATTTGTCTTATACAGTCCAATTTAACAAAATGAATTTGTAATTTATAGCATGAAAAATAATTTATTTGGTATATCTAGCATATCTGTTCTCATACTAACAAACTGTGAATTTTTTTAATTCTGAAAAATAAAATATATTTCTAATTTAATGGCAAGGTAAATCAGAACTAGGGTATTAATAAAAAATATTTTGATCTTCCTTTTTTTTTCTGCTTTCTATATTAGTTAAATAAATAAATGAATGAATGGATAGTGTTTTAGATAAAATAAAACATTAATCAAGACCTTCATTCATTTGTAGGTAAGAAAATAATTGGTATATCAACAATAAAAAGAAAAATACTTTGAGAAAATGGATAAGAATATCCTATAAGTTGTCTTTCTGTTATATTCCAAAGTTACTTCTCTTTCAGAGTCCTGTCTTGGAGGTAATCCAGTCATGATAAGCAGTCACTCGAGTGTAGACACATGGTTTATTCTTTTTACCACACTTTTCTCCCACGCTTACTATTCCAAGGTGCCAGATGTTCTTAGAGTTGGGGTAAGCTAGTGGTCCACCAGAATCATTCTAGAAGAAAACAAGAAAAAAAAAGTTTCTTGTCATAAAACATTTTTGTCTCTCCTCTAGAGTTTTCAATAGGCTCTAGGCGGTGCAGACAATTCGTGCTCTTCAGGCTTAGAACTGTGGAACTACTGAGTTTCTTCAAAACCCAGGGCAATTACAAGCCAGAACACAGTACCTACAACTGGATTGGATTGGGCTGGGAAGACTAGAAGTTGACTTTGTAATGAGTCCAACCTTAACAATGGTGAAAGTGACTCCATGATGAAGCCTCTGTGGAATGGATGACATGTGCAAGTGGCATCTCTGGATAAGGAAGAGGCAGCCTCCTAGGTCTGCAGGTTGCCCAGAAAATAGGGCCAAATTTATTTTGTTACCTTGTAACTATGGATTCCTAGACTGAAATCTTCCTGAGAGCAGAGTTGTGTTCACCACTACATCTCCAGCTTCCGAGCTGGGGTCTGGTACATTAATGAGATGAATAAATATTTGTTAGGTGGATTGAAATAAGAAGCTACTCTGTGAAAATCATTAAGACAAAAAAAAAGTGGTAAAAACTTCCAATGAATTAGTACTTGGGAAAAATGATTTTGATAATGTATCTAAAAGTACCTGACAGGCATCTGCTTCTCCTGACATAAATCCAGCGCATAGCATTGTATCAGTCACCAAGCCAGATAATGCCTATGGAGCATCACAAACTCTCTTATCAATAGTCTTCAATAGGCCTGCTGAAGTATCACTGGAAGAGGACCTAAGGGCAACAAATTCTGCATATTATGGAGATCTTAACATTGTTTGTTAATACAAAGAACAATTTATAGAATAAAGCAGATTCTTTTGGTCAACAAATGCCAGACCAGTCCCAGGCCAGACTGATTTCTTTCTAAAGTTTATTATAGCTGGCTGCCTCACATAGAAATTCTGAATTT
>SJYW01013541.1:0-10545 GCA_006410735.1 Raphicerus campestris
TCCCCCGGGGAAACCACCATTTTCCTTTCTGTCTCCATAAATTTGACTACCCTGAGGACCTCACAGAAGTGGAATCATACAGTTTGTCTTTTGGGGACAGGCGTGTTTCACTTAGCATGATGTCTGAGGTTCATTCCTGTTGTAGCTTGTGCCAGACTTCCCTTCCTAAGGATGAATGTTATTCCATCGTCGGACACACCACATTTTCGTTTATCCACCCATTTGCTGATGGATACATGGGCTGCTTCCACCTTCTGCCTATCTACTGTGAATAATGCTGAGAAAACATGGGTGCACAAATACCTCTGAGACCCCCTGCTTTCAGTTCCTTCAGGTATGGACCCAGAAGCGGAACTGCTGGGTCACAGGTTGTTGCTGTTGCTCAGTGGCTCAGTCCTGTCTGACCCTTTGCGACACCATGGGCTGCAGCACGCCAGGCTTCCCTGTCCTTCACCCTCTCCCAGAGCCTGCTCAAACTCAGGTCCATCAAGTCAGTAATATCATCCAACCATCTCATCCTCTGTCATCTCCTTCTCCTCTTGCCTTCAATCTTTCCCAGCATTAGGGTCTTTTCTAACGAGTCAGCTTTTCGAATTAGGAGGCTAAAGTATTTGAGGTTCAGCTTCAGCATCAATCCTTCCAATGAATATTCAGACTGATTCCCTTTAGGATTGACTGGTTTGATCTCCTTGCTGTCCAGGGACTCTCAAGAGTCTTCTCCAACACCACAGTGCAAAGGCATGAATTCTTTGGCGTTCAGCCTTCTTTATGGTCCAATTCTCACATTCAAACACGACTACTGGAAAAACCATAGCTTTGAGTATACATACAGACCTTTGTCGGCAAAGTAGTGTCTCTGCTTTTTAATATGCTATCTAGGTTTGTCATAGCTTCAAGGAGCAAGTGTCTTAATTTCATGGTTGCAGTCACCATTTTACAACCCTGCTAACAGTGCACCAGGGTTCCAGTTTCTCTAAATCCTAGTAAACATTTATTATTTTCTGTTTGTTGTTTTATAGTGGTCATTCTGACTTAATGTGAGGTGATTGTCCTCATGGTTTTGATCTGCATTTCTCTAATGACAGGTGATATTAAACATCTACTCAAATACTTGCTGAAGATTAGTTATTATTCAGCTTCCCAAACGGGTAGCAGTACATGGAGCAAAAATAATTACCTTTCTCTAGCCATAAGAATCAGACCCAGGGGCCCTTTCTGTAAGTTATAGTAACAGAGAGATATAGTCATCCTTTATGCCGAAAAGTTGCCTACAAAACACACCACAGAAGTGGTTATTCCACTATATTGAGCCAAAGGCTTATTTTACAGTTGAAGTAGATGTCTGTTGTTTCCACCTGCCCAGCATACCTTCTTCCTTCTTCAGGGAACACATCTTGATCTTCCTTTGGGAAATCACCTTATTTATAACCCATGTGATTCAGACAAGATTGACTTTCTTATCTGGCCCAGATCCAGGGGTGAGAGGTGACTCAGGCCTCACCTGTCAGCATATCTAATTGCTTCTGACCAAGGTGATTAGTTTATGGATAAGCCTGTGATATATAAGAGAAAAATCCAAGTAAACCCTGAGGTTGTTGCCAAAACTGGGAAAGAAGGATACTCTTTCCATTAGAATTGTAAGGATTTTAAAAAGGCCTTAAGTTGCCAGGGACTACCAGGAGAAATCCTTCCTTAGAGGAAAGCAGAGCTGAGAGAGAAAGACAGAGACACACAGCTGCACAGCTAATGATGCTGTTGGAGCCCCTGGATTCAAGGTCCCAGGGGCCACTCCTCTCCTTGGACATGAGAGTTCCACGGGGCAATAAGTCATTTTGTTTAAAGGAGATTGAGTAGGGTTTCTGTTATTTGCAACCCAAAGAATTTAATCAATACATGGATTAAAGCAAACATAATTCTCAGAGTTCAATTATCTATCCAGATTTCCCTGTCCAATTGTCACACCATTTTCAAAACTCCACATCTTCTTGTTTAACAATACAGTAATTAACTCATTTTTAAAAATCTTACTCCTACTCAATGTCTTGGCAGTATTCACCATAGTTGACCCCTTTTTCCTTTTTGAAACACGACTGCCTTGGCTTCTATGACCCCACACTCTCCCAGCTTTCCTCCTATCCCTGACAGCTCCTTTTCTGCCACCTCCTTTGCTATCTTAATCTCCTCAACCTCCTCTTTCCATTGTTCATCTTTTTTTATCCCCTCCCCAGGATATTCTCACCACATCCACAGCCTCAATTACTATTTAAATGCCTGTGATTCCCAAATCTTATCTCTAGTGCAGACCTCTCTCTGACTTTCAAAGAACCCCTTTAACTGTTAAACAGTAAAGAGAATGTTTATGGAACTGACATCTCTGCTTGAGTGTCTCAAAGACACCTCAAATTCCGACTGTCCAGAATCAGAGCTGTAGAATCACACACACTCGCTGCCAGCCTGGCTCTCCTCTGGAGTCCCCTAACTAGAACGAAGGATGCCACCTTCAGCTGAGCCGGAAACCTAGACGTTCCCCGTCACTCTCCTCTCTACCACTGCCATTTCCAATCTGCCACTAGTTACTGACTCTACCTTTAATATCTCTCAATCAACCCACTGAATCAACTCCAATCATCTGAGTACCAGCCACCATTTTAATTTAGTAACTAGCTTCCTAAAGTATCTTCTTGCCCATCCAGCCATTTTGTGAGAAGATCATTTTCATTTAAAAAATCACAACTGTCACTCCCCTGCTTAGAATCCTTCAAAAATGTCCTCCTGTAACAGAGCAGGATGAGCACAGCCCCTAGCAGGCAGTCATTGCTGTGCCTCATTACTCGGCACCTGTTGCTAGGGAACAAGGTTTGCTCAGCCATTGTGGCCCCACCCACAAGCAAGCAAGCAACCGTCAATGACACTAACCGCCTGTTAGTGTCCTGCTCAGCTACTGGTCAGCGCCACAGTGGGCCCTGCCCACTGGCAACTGTCAATGAGGGACCACTGGGGAAGTGATTCAGTCAAGGCTTAGTGGTGTGGTGGTCATCAGGTGGAGAGTGAGGTAAGAGGCAGATTCAGGTCTTTTCCTGGAGGCCCCTACTGCTCACCCAGGCTTGGCCCAGTGGGTGAGTTGGAGGGCCCAGGGAAGAGACAGGGGACTATATCTTGCAGAGCTCCAGAGCCCTCACTAAGGCCCTCCACTAGCCATGACCCAGGCCTCATCCCTGTCTCTGCGACCTACCAGCAGTGGCCGTCTGCCTGGGCTGCAGTCTATGATACCGGGGGTCTCCCCATTTGTGCAGCCTGAGGAGACTGAGGGCCAGTCTGGGTTGGGTGCCTGGCTCCCTCAGGGACAACAGCTGGGCAGGATGTGGGAACCTGGCCCTGAAGGAGCTGCCAGCTGAGCTCTGCCTCCGCTTCGTCAGGACCAAGACCTTGGAGGGTGAAAGCTGTGCCTTGGGACTTTGCCCTTTCTGGTCAGGACTGAGAATAACATTCATCTGGTAGAGGTTTACAGGAACACCGTTACCCGACAATGACCTGACCTCAAGAAGTCTGCAACAACCAATCACGCCTCTCCCTCGCCTTTTGCTTTGAAAGGGCTTGCTGAAAGCTTTCAGTAACTTTGGGGTTCTAGGGCATGAGCACTCATCTCCTTGTAGGAATCTTTCTCTGTCCCAAACTCTAACGTTTAGTATTGATGGGCCTCATGGTGCATCAGGCACACAGGCTTGCGAATTTGGTAACACTATCTCAGAATAAAACCCAGCTCTTTTCTATGGTGTGCAAAGGAATAAGTGGGAAGAGTGAAGTATATAAACACCTACATATCTAGTTTACAAACAGAAGACTTTTGAAGATCATAAACTGCCAAGAAATCCTAAGGACTATTAAGGACCTGAAATCTCTTAAGACAAAGGTCTAAAGACATAGAAGACACCTCTGCTCTGGTGAAGTTCTCTCAATCCCTGCCCCCGCCAAAACTGTTGGGAGCAATGGAATCCATAGGTGTGGTCTCAGAAAACTATAGCACCTTGGGGGCTTATACAAATCCTTCACAGCATCTCTTTTGTGTAAGGCTCAGCCCAGAATGCTGTCTCATTTCCATGGCATGGGGTACTTCATTCATCAATATATTCTCCAAAGTTTTGCTGGTCTACCTTAATTTACTTTTTCTTAGGACTCAGCCTGGTAGCAATCTTGTCTCCCTGGGAACTGTTTCTGTATCTCTATTTTAACATGAAAAAACACACATATGCATATGTATACATACAGATAGAGTAATATATAATGGAAAAGAGTCAAAATGTTAAAAAGCATTTCAAGTAAAGAGTAGATCCTCTTTGAAATGCAGATGGCCAACTGGCATATGAGAAGGGGTTCAGCATTACTAATCATCAGGGAAACACAAAACCACCATGAGATATCGCCTCACACCTGTCAGAATAGGTATCATCAAAAAGAACATGCATAACAAATGTTGGTGAGATACAGAGAAAAAGGAACCCTCATACACTTGGTGGGAATGTAAGTTAGTGCAGCAACTGTAGAAAACAATATGGAGATTTCTTGAAATAATAAAAGAACTACCATAAGACCCAGCAGTTCTACTCCTGGGAGCATATCTCGATAAAAACCAACAACACTAATTCAAAAAGATACATGCTCCCCAATGTTCACAGCAGCAATATTTACAATCACTAAGATATGGAAGCAATCTAAGTATCCATCAAAAGATAAATGGATAAAGAGAATGTGGTGTATATATACAACATATATATACTACTACAATATACACTGCTGCTGCTGCTAAGTCGCTTCAGTCTTGTCGGACTCTGTGCGACTCCACAGACGGCAGCCCACCAGGCTCCCCTGCCCCTGGGATTCTCCAGGCAAGAACACTGGAGCGGGTTGCCTTTTCCTTCTCCAAAGCATGCATGCATGCTAAGTCATTTCAATTGTGTCCAACTCTGTGCGACTCTACGGCAGCAGTCCAACAGTCTCTTCTGTCCACAGGATTCTCCAAGCAAGAAAACTGGAGTGGGTTGCCATTTCCTTCTCCAATATATACTACTCGGCCATAAAAAAGAATGAAATTCTGCCATCTGCAGCAACAAGGAAAGGATGGACTTGGACGGTATTATGCTAAGTGAAATAAAGTCAGAGAAAGACAAATACTGCATGATATTACTTACATGTGTGATCTAAAAGGTACAAGAAACTGGTGAACATAACAATAAACAGGCAGATAGATACAGAGAACAAACCAACGGCTACCAGTAGGGACGGGAGGAGGGGTTACACATGGCTTAGGGGTGGGAGTTACAAACTATCAAGTACAAGGTAAGCTACAAGGATACACTGTACAACACAGAACAGAGTCAATATTTTATAATAACTATAAATGGAGTATAACCTTTAAAAATTATGAACCACTATACTGTATACCTATATCATAATATAGCAACTCTAAGGAAAAGGAAAGTGAAGCCGCTCAGTCATGTCTGACTCTCTGCAACGCCATGGACTGTAGCCTACCAGGCTCTTCCATCTATGGGATTTTCCAGGCAAGAGTACTGGAGTGGGTTGCCATTTCCTTCTCCAGGGGATCTTCTCAACCCAGGGATCAAACCTGGGTGTCCTGCATTGCAGGCAGACCACTTTACCCTCTAAGTCACCAGGGAAGCCCCTAAAGTATAGTAACTATACTTCAATTAAAAATAACAAATTTAATGAGATTAAAACTCAGCTCCTCAGTTAAACTAACCACATTCCAAAAGCTGATTCCAAAGGCACATGTGCCTATTATCATATTGGATAGTAAGAATTTTCATCATCAGAAGTATTTCTATTGCACTGTGCTTATCTATGGTAATACTCATTTAAAGCCAATTTTTTTAATGGTAAATTAAAAATTAGTAAGTCCTCTTCTTTTCTCTGTCCTCAGCCACCCACTTCCCCTCCCTGAGCAACCACTGAAACCAAGTTTTTATAAAGCCTCTGTATAAATAAGCAGATATACATACATGATATATTTTATCTAAAGTGTACTCATACATAGTCTCCATTTCTGTGGGTAATCTTTTTATATCCTTTGCCCATTTCAAACGGGGTTATAATTTATTATTAACTGAACTGTTCACATTCTTTATATAATCCAAAATGAACACTTGGTCTTAACTTGAAAAAAAATTTTTTTTTAGTTTGTCATTTATCTTCTTCTTTAAAAAAAAAAAAACAAAAAACTTTACAGCCATTTTATCCATGCAGAAAAATTTTATTTTTTTAATACAGCAAAACTTTATCAATTTTTTTATAGATTCTGAGTTTCTATATCTGATTTACAGTGGTCTTCCTTACACCACTTTAAATTTTTTTTGGTTTGGTTATAGATTTTATCCCCTTTATGGATCACTGTCTTGTCATGGCGAAGGGGCTCGTGTAACTGAGGGAAGTTAGGCCCTATAGGGCCACCCCAAGATGGACAGGTCACAGTAAAGAGGTCTGACCACATGTGATCCACTAGAGAAGTGAATGGCAAACCACCCCAGTATACTTACTGTGAGAACAAGGAGATCAAACCAGTCAATCTTAAAGGAAATCAACCCTGAATCCTCACTGGAAGGATTGAGGCTGAAGCTGAAGCTCCAGTATTTTGGTCACCTGATGTGAAGAGCCGACTCATTGGGAAAGACCCTGATGCTGAGGAAGATTGAGAGCAGAAGGAGAAGAGGGTGTCAGAGAATGAGGGGACTGGATGACATCACCGATGCAATGCCACGAACTTGGGCAAACTCTGGCAGATGCTGAGGGACAGGAAGGCCAGGCGCGCTGCAGCCCATGAGGATGCACAGAGCTGGACGCGACCAGGAGCCTGAGCAATAACGATGGGTTCTACTGGGCATGACAAAGTTTCCCACGTTACACAGTCAGTGCCTCTTGATCTTTCTCTTGGTAATTCAGAAAGTCCTTTCCAAGTTTCTAACTTATAAAGTCAGTGCAGAAACTTATATAAGTACCTTCTCTTAGACCTGTATCGCTTTTGATCTCCTAAGGGGCACCTAAGTTTGACACGGTCATCGGTTTCTCAGGCATATAAGTAAGACAGGATTTACAAAACCCCTTCATTTATTCCCTGGGTCGGGAAGATCCCCTGGAGAAGGAAATGGCAACCCACTCCAGCACTCTTGCCTGGAAAACCCCATGGACAGAGGAGCCTGGTAGCCTACAGTCCATGGGGTTGCAAAGAGTTCAGACATAACTGAGCGACTTCCCTTTCTTTCACTTTCATTCATTTACACTTATACCCTCAAAGATTTACTGCTGTAACAATGATTCTACAAATGAACGGATTTAGTTTTGATAGAGAAATAAATACGGCTGAANCAGAGAAAAAGGAACCCTCATACACTTGGTGGGAATGTAAGTTAGTGCAGCAACTGTAGAAAACAATATGGAGATTTCTTGAAATAATAAAAGAACTACCATAAGACCCAGCAGTTCTACTCCTGGGAGCATATCTCGATAAAAACCAACAACACTAATTCAAAAAGATACATGCTCCCCAATGTTCACAGCAGCAATATTTACAATCACTAAGATATGGAAGCAATCTAAGTATCCATCAAAAGATAAATGGATAAAGAGAATGTGGTGTATATATACAACATATATATACTACTACAATATACACTGCTGCTGCTGCTAAGTCGCTTCAGTCTTGTCGGACTCTGTGCGACTCCACAGACGGCAGCCCACCAGGCTCCCCTGCCCCTGGGATTCTCCAGGCAAGAACACTGGAGCGGGTTGCCTTTTCCTTCTCCAAAGCATGCATGCATGCTAAGTCATTTCAATTGTGTCCAACTCTGTGCGACTCTACGGCAGCAGTCCAACAGTCTCTTCTGTCCACAGGATTCTCCAAGCAAGAAAACTGGAGTGGGTTGCCATTTCCTTCTCCAATATATACTACTCGGCCATAAAAAAGAATGAAATTCTGCCATCTGCAGCAACAAGGAAAGGATGGACTTGGACGGTATTATGCTAAGTGAAATAAAGTCAGAGAAAGACAAATACTGCATGATATTACTTACATGTGTGATCTAAAAGGTACAAGAAACTGGTGAACATAACAATAAACAGGCAGATAGATACAGAGAACAAACCAACGGCTACCAGTAGGGACGGGAGGAGGGGTTACACATGGCTTAGGGGTGGGAGTTACAAACTATCAAGTACAAGGTAAGCTACAAGGATACACTGTACAACACAGAACAGAGTCAATATTTTATAATAACTATAAATGGAGTATAACCTTTAAAAATTATGAACCACTATACTGTATACCTATATCATAATATAGCAACTCTAAGGAAAAGGAAAGTGAAGCCGCTCAGTCATGTCTGACTCTCTGCAACGCCATGGACTGTAGCCTACCAGGCTCTTCCATCTATGGGATTTTCCAGGCAAGAGTACTGGAGTGGGTTGCCATTTCCTTCTCCAGGGGATCTTCTCAACCCAGGGATCAAACCTGGGTGTCCTGCATTGCAGGCAGACCACTTTACCCTCTAAGTCACCAGGGAAGCCCCTAAAGTATAGTAACTATACTTCAATTAAAAATAACAAATTTAATGAGATTAAAACTCAGCTCCTCAGTTAAACTAACCACACTCCAAAAGCTGATTCCAAAGGCACATGTGCCTATTATCATATTGGATAGTAAGAATTTTCATCATCAGAAGTATTTCTATTGCACTGTGCTTATCTATGGTAATACTCATTTAAAGCCAACTTTTTTAATGGTAAATTAAAAATTAGTAAGTCCTCTTCTTTTCTCTGTCCTCAGCCACCCACTTCCCCTCCCTGAGCAACCACTGAAACCAAGTTTTTATAAAGCCTCTGTATAAATAAGCAGATATACATACATGATATATTTTATCTAAAGTGTACTCATACATAGTCTCCATTCCTGTGGGTAATCTTTTTATATCCTTTGCCCATTTCAAACGGGGTTATAATTTATTATTAACTGAACTGTTCACATTCTTTATATAATCCAAAATGAACACTTGGTCTTAACTTGAAAAAAAATTTTTTTTTAGTTTGTCATTTATCTTCTTCTTTAAAAAAAAAAAAAAAAAAAACTTTACGGCCATTTTATCCATGCAGAAAAATTTTATTTTTTTAATACAGCAAAATTTTATCAATTTTTTATAGATTCTGAGTTTCTATATCTGATTTACAGTGGTCTTCCTTACACCACTTTAAATTTTTTTTGGTTTGGTTATAGATTTTATCCCCTTCATGGATCACTGTCTTGTCATGGCGAAGGGGCTCGTGTAACTGAGGGAAGTTAGGCCCTATAGGGCCACCCCAAGATGGACAGGTCACAGTAAAGAGGTCTGACCACATGTGATCCACTAGAGAAGTGAATGGCAAACCACCCCAGTATACTTACTGTGAGAACAAGGAGATCAAACCAGTCAATCTTAAAGGAAATCAACCCTGAATCCTCACTGGAAGGATTGAGGCTGAAGCTGAAGCTCCAGTATTTTGGTCACCTGATGTGAAGAGCCGACTCATTGGGAAAGACCCTGATGCTGAGGAAGATTGAGAGCAGAAGGAGAAGAGGGTGTCAGAGAATGAGGGGACTGGATGACATCACTGATGCAATGCCACGAACTTGGGCAAACTCTGGCAGATGCTGAGGGACAGGAAGGCCAGGCGCGCTGCAGCCCATGAGGATGCACAGAGCTGGACGCGACCAGGAGCCTGAGCAATAACGATGGGTTCTACTGGGCATGACAAAGTTTCCCACGTTACACAGTCAGTGCCTCTTGATCTTTCCCTTGGTAATTCAGAAAATCCTTTCCAAGTTTCTAACTTATAAAGTCAGTGCAGAAACTTATATAAGTACCTTCTCTTAGACCTGTATCGCTTTTGATCTCCTAAGGGGCACCTAAGTTTGACACGGTCATCGGTTTCTCAGGCATATAAGTAAGACAGGATTTACAAAACCCCTTCATTTATTCCCTGGGTCGGGAAGATCCCCTGGAGAAGGAAATGGCAACCCACTCCAGCACTCTTGCCTGGAAAACCCCATGGACAGAGGAGCCTGGTAGCCTACAGTCCATGGGGTTGCAAAGAGTTCAGACATAACTGAGCGACTTCCCTTTCTTTCACTTTCATTCATTTACACTTATACCCTCAAAGATTTACTGCTGTAACAATGATTCTACAAATGAACGGATTTAGTTTTGATAAAGAAATAAATACGGCTGAGTTAAACTATAACCAAGTATATCCACATTATTCACTGCTGATCTTAATTTCTGATCTAGTTCCTAAAGTACTAAACACAGCACTTCCGTTGAAATCATTCCTAGTGGCACTTCAGCCATGTTGTACCCGCACCACAGGCATCTTTTTAAACTTTTACCTTTAAGACTTCACAAGTAGTAGTAATTATAACAGTGCAGTGAGCCAGCTGAGCTAGGTATAATGCCACCTCTTGCTATTTCAGTGCAGCTTAGATAATACTAAGTGACATTAAAAACA
>SJYW01013550.1:0-51213 GCA_006410735.1 Raphicerus campestris
TTATCTTTGTTGTCTTGCCTCTGGGTCTCATTCTGGTCTCATACAGCCGTATTGCCTGGGCTGTGCTGAAGATCAGGTCCGCAGAAGGGTGGAGAAAGGCATTCAATACCTGCTCGTCCCATGTGGCAGTGGTGGCTCTGTTTTACGGGAGCATCATTTTCATGTATCTCCAGCCTGCCAAGAGAAACTCTCATGAGGAAGGTAAGCTTGTAGCCCTCTTCTACACTGTGGTCACCCCAATGCTGAACCCCCTGATTTACACGCTAAGGAACAAGACTGTGAAGAAGGCACTTAGGCACATTGTATTGGAGAACTGTGGTTCTGGAGGGACACGAGGTGATATTTAGAAACCCATCATTTGTCAGGAAGAAGCTAGTTTAAAGGGATCAAAATTATTTTTAAAAAATGGGAGAAAAAGAAATAAATCATTTGGAGGGGCAGAATATTGGGGATGTCATCTCTGTACAAAATTTCTTGAGTTCAAATTAGGTGACAGATTGAGTTGGATGTACTCATACTGTTTTCAGGCCAAGATGAAGTATTTTCTGTTTTCATATTTTGTCCATAATTATATTGTTTGGTTGTTTAGACAGTTTTATATATATGATATGTATGCTGGCTATGATATTGTAAATTGTTTATGTAGCTACACATGTTAAATGTTATATTATTTTGTTAATATTTTATAGAATGTCTGCCACTAAGGGTGCCTAATTTGTGTGAAGTCCTTTGCCTTTTCCCCCCAATATTTGTAGTGACTCAATGATGTAGATATTATTGACCTCATAGCAGTTAGATAATTACAAAGTGACTCAATGGACATGAGTTTGAGCAAATTCTGGTGACAGTGAAGGACAGGGAGGCCTGGCATGCTACAGGGGAGCCTGGCATGCTGCCATCCATGGGGATGCAAAAAGTAGGACACAACTGAGCGACTGAACAACAAATCAAGATTTTAGGCTGATATATAAGTCTAGCATATTTATCCATAGTTATCTTTGCCATTTTTCTTATAATCCCCTGTGATGTAATAAGAAATAGATACCTTTTTCTTATCCTGAGTCTTGGCACTGAACTTCTAGGACCCTTGGAATTTTCTGAGTGATATCAGTGAGAAGAACTTTTGTTATTCATAGCAAGTCCATTTCAACCATACCTGAGTTTATGACAATGAAATAACTCAACCTAGAGTCCTTAGATTCCTAAGATAGCTTCAGGATGGAGTCTGGGTATCAGAGGAACCAACCATATGATTAGAAGGTTGGAACTCGCAGCCCCACATCCAACGTCTGGGGAGGGGAAGTAGCTAGAAATTACGGCACCAATGGTCAGTTTTTACTTAATCAGTCATGCCTGTGCATTGGACCTATATAAAAACCTTAAACAGTGGGATCTGGAAAGTTCCAGGATGGTGAATAAATCTATGTGGCAAGAACGTAGTGAACACCAAACTTTGCAGACACAGAAGCTCCTTTGCTTGGGACTCATCCCATGTACCTCTTCATTTATATTCTATATAATAAACCAGTACACTTAATGTTTCCCTGAGTTCTGGAAGTCATTCTAGGAAATCACTTAACCTGAACAAAGGACAGGTCCTGGCAATCTATGGTTATAGTCCGTTGGTGGTTTGTAGCAATCTAGAACTTGCAACTGATTTTTGAACTGGGGCCGGGTGAGGGAGAGGGATCCTGTGCAGAACTTTGCTCTTAAATCAGTGAGGTCTGGTGTTAAATTCAGGTGTACTTAGTGTCAGAACTAAATTGAATTATCAGATATACAGTTGATCTTTGGAGAGTTGGAACATTGGTCATTGATGTGGAATAATCTCATGCATTTGGTTCCAGAAATGTTGTGAGCAAAAAGCAATTCATACTACTTCAGGAGGAGGAATATAAAGATGCAAATGTCTCAAGAGTAGAACTTTTAGCTGGATTTCCAGCCAATTAGAGATTTCATCAATAACATACTACACAGATTCATCTCTAATTACAGAAATATCAACTTTCATATTCAGCTCTATGCCTTCAGTTTACAAGAAATATAGTTATTTTTTCATTCAGTAGAATATGTTTACTTTTTCATATGTCCAATCATGCATTTATTCATTCCTAAAATGAAATCGTTAAATGAGATCTATTCCTGGAGTTTAGGAAAACTAGCACACAATGCTGCTCTAAAAAGATGAATCAAGTTCACAGAGCAATCACAGTACTTGATTTAAAACTCAAAACAGTGTTGGAAAGTTAATAATATTGACATTTTTGTGATGAAAAATGCTGATCAGACAGAAAAACAATTTTTGATATTACTTTGATTTTTTGCCTTTTATTCATATTGGAGTATAGTTATTAATGATTCTGTGTTAGTTCTAGGTATGCAGCAAAGTGATTCAGTTATACATGTACTAATTATTTCTCAAATACTTTTCTCACTTAGATTGTCACATAATATTGAGCAGAGTTCCCTGTGCTGTACAGAACGTTCTTGTTGGCTATTTATTTTAAGTATAGCAGTGGGTACATGTTAATCCCAAACTCCCTAACTATCCTTCCCCCTACCCTTCTATCCTGGTAATCATAAATTAATTCTCTAAGTCTGAATCTGTTTCTTCTTGTAATTAAGTTCTTTTGTATTATTTTCTATAGATTGTGCATATTAACAAATCATATGGTATTTGTCTCTCTGCCTGATTTATTTCACTCAGTATGACTATCTGTATGTCCATCCCTGTTGCTGTATATGACATTATTTCATTCTTTTTAATGGCTGAATAATATTCCTTTTTATATATGCACCACATTGTCTTTATCCATTCCTCTGTTGATGGACATTTAGGTTACTTCCATTTCTTGGCTATTGTAAGCAATGCTGCAGTGAACATTGGGGTGAACATATCCTTTCAGACAACTTTTNACTTAACCTGAACAAAGGACAGGTCCTGGCAATCTATGGTTATAGTCCGTTGGTGGTTTGTAGCAATCTAGAACTTGCAACTGATTTTTGAACTGGGGCCGGGTGAGGGAGAGGGATCCTGTGCAGAACTTTGCTCTTAAATCAGTGAGGTCTGGTGTTAAATTCAGGTGTACTTAGTGTCAGAACTAAATTGAATTATCAGATATACAGTTGATCTTTGGAGAGTTGGAACATTGGTCATTGATGTGGAATAATCTCATGCATTTGGTTCCAGAAATGTTGTGAGCAAAAAGCAATTCATACTACTTCAGGAGGAGGAATATAAAGATGCAAATGTCTCAAGAGTAGAACTTTTAGCTGGATTTCCAGCCAATTAGAGATTTCATCAATAACATACTACACAGATTCATCTCTAATTACAGAAATATCAACTTTCATATTCAGCTCTATGTCTTCAGTTTACAAAAAATATAGTTACTTTTTCATTCAGTAGAATATGTTTACTTTTTCATATGTCCAATCATGCATTTATTCATTCCTAAAATGAAATCTTTAAATGAGATCTATTCCTGGAGGTTAGGAAAACTAGCACACAATGCTGCTCTAAAAAGATGAATCAAGTTCACAGAGCAATCACAGTACTTGATTTAAAACTCAAAGCATAATAATATTGATATTTTTGTGATGAAAAATGCTGATCAGACAGAAAAACAATTTTTGATATTACTTTGACTGATTTTTTGCCTTTTATTCATATTGGAGTATAGTTATTAATGATTCTGTGTTAGTTCTAGGTATGCAGCAAAGTGATTCAGTTATACATGTACTAATTATTTTTCAAATACTTTTCTCACTTAGATTGTCACATAATATTGAGCAGAGTTCCCTGTGCTGTACAGAACGTTCTTGTTGGCTATTTATTTTAAGTATAGCAGTGGGTACATGTTAATCCCAAACTCCCTAACTATCCTTCCCCCTACCCTTCTATCCTGGTAATCATAAATTAATTCTCTAAGTCTGAATCTGTTTCTTCTTGTAATTAAGTTCTTTTGTATTATTTTCTATAGATTGTGCATATTAACAAATCATATGGTATTTGTCTCTCTGCCTGATTTATTTCACTCAGTATGACTATCTGTATGTCCATCCCTGTTGCTGTATATGACATTATTTCATTCTTTTTAATGGCTGAATAATATTCCTTTTTATATATGCACCACATTGTCTTTATCCATTCCTCTGTTGATGGACATTTAGGTTACTTCCATTTCTTGGCTATTGTAAGCAATGCTGCAGTGAACATTGGGGTGAACATATCCTTTCAGACAACTTTTTTCCTCCAGTTATATGACCAGGAGAGAGATTGTAGGATCATATGGTAGCTCTATTTTTAGTTTTTTAAGACATCTCCATACTGTTCACCTCAGTGGCTGTACAATTTACATGTCCACCAACAGTGTGGGAGGGTTTTGTTTTTTCGACATGCTCTCCAGCATTTGTTGTTTGTGGATTTTTTGATGGTAGCAATTCTGATTAGCATGATTTTGAATTGTATTCCTCTGATTATTAGCAATATTAAACATCTTTTCATGTGTCTCTTAGCCATCTGTATGTCTTCTTTGGAGAAGTGTCTCTTTAGGTTTTCTGTCCATTTTTTATTTTGATGATATAAAGCCACTTAAGCTGTTTGTAAATTTTAGAGACTAATTCATTATCGATCACATCATTTGCAAATATTTTCTCCCATTCTGTGGGTTATCTGTAAATTTTCTTTAGGGTTTCCTTTACTGTACAAAATGTTGTTGAGTTTAAGTGGGTCTCATTTATTTATTTTTGCTTTTATTTCCATTACTCAGATAATGGAAACAGATTTAAAAAAAGGAATTACTGTGATTTATGTAACTGTGTTCTGCCTATGTTCTCCTATAAGAGTTTTATAATATCTGGTCTCACATTTAGGCCTTTAATCCATTTTGAGCTTATTTTGTATATGGTGTTAAAGAATATTCTAATTTCATTTTTTTACAGGTAACTATTCAGTTTTCCCACCTCCATTTACTGAAGAAACTGTCTTTCCAACATTGTGTAGTCCTGCCTCCTTTGTCATTGATTAATTGACCATAGGCACATGGGCTTATTTCTGGGGTTTTCATGCTATTCCACTGATCTATATTTCTATTTTGTCCCAGTACAATACTGCCTTTTAACATTTTATTATTTATTTATTTTAATATAAAGCTTTGGCATTAGCAGTTTTATGAAAAATAAAATGTACTAAAAATAAATGCTTGTGTGGCATGATTGGTAAATGATGCATAAACATAGGTTCTGTTTTCCTTCAAGGCAGNTCTAGAACTTGCAACTGATTTTTGAACTGGGGCCGGGTGAGGGAGAGGGATCCTGTGCAGAACTTTGCTCTTAAATCAGTGAGGTCTGGTGTTAAATTCAGGTGTACTTAGTGTCAGAACTAAATTGAATTATCAGATATACAGTTGATCTTTGGAGAGTTGGAACATTGGTCATTGATGTGGAATAATCTCATGCATTTGGTTCCAGAAATGTTGTGAGCAAAAAGCAATTCATACTACTTCAGGAGGAGGAATATAAAGATGCAAATGTCTCAAGAGTAGAACTTTTAGCTGGATTTCCAGCCAATTAGAGATTTCATCAATAACATACTACACAGATTCATCTCTAATTACAGAAATATCAACTTTCATATTCAGCTCTATGTCTTCAGTTTACAAAAAATATAGTTACTTTTTCATTCAGTAGAATATGTTTACTTTTTCATATGTCCAATCATGCATTTATTCATTCCTAAAATGAAATCTTTAAATGAGATCTATTCCTGGAGGTTAGGAAAACTAGCACACAATGCTGCTCTAAAAAGATGAATCAAGTTCACAGAGCAATCACAGTACTTGATTTAAAACTCAAAGCATAATAATATTGATATTTTTGTGATGAAAAATGCTGATCAGACAGAAAAACAATTTTTGATATTACTTTGACTGATTTTTTGCCTTTTATTCATATTGGAGTATAGTTATTAATGATTCTGTGTTAGTTCTAGGTATGCAGCAAAGTGATTCAGTTATACATGTACTAATTATTTTTCAAATACTTTTCTCACTTAGATTGTCACATAATATTGAGCAGAGTTCCCTGTGCTGTACAGAACGTTCTTGTTGGCTATTTATTTTAAGTATAGCAGTGGGTACATGTTAATCCCAAACTCCCTAACTATCCTTCCCCCTACCCTTCTATCCTGGTAATCATAAATTAATTCTCTAAGTCTGAATCTGTTTCTTCTTGTAATTAAGTTCTTTTGTATTATTTTCTATAGATTGTGCATATTAACAAATCATATGGTATTTGTCTCTCTGCCTGATTTATTTCACTCAGTATGACTATCTGTATGTCCATCCCTGTTGCTGTATATGACATTATTTCATTCTTTTTAATGGCTGAATAATATTCCTTTTTATATATGCACCACATTGTCTTTATCCATTCCTCTGTTGATGGACATTTAGGTTACTTCCATTTCTTGGCTATTGTAAGCAATGCTGCAGTGAACATTGGGGTGAACATATCCTTTCAGACAACTTTTTTCCTCCAGTTATATGACCAGGAGAGAGATTGTAGGATCATATGGTAGCTCTATTTTTAGTTTTTTAAGACATCTCCATACTGTTCACCTCAGTGGCTGTACAATTTACATGTCCACCAACAGTGTGGGAGGGTTTTGTTTTTTCGACATGCTCTCCAGCATTTGTTGTTTGTGGATTTTTTGATGGTAGCAATTCTGATTAGCATGATTTTGAATTGTATTCCTCTGATTATTAGCAATATTAAACATCTTTTCATGTGTCTCTTAGCCATCTGTATGTCTTCTTTGGAGAAGTGTCTCTTTAGGTTTTCTGTCCATTTTTTATTTTGATGATATAAAGCCACTTAAGCTGTTTGTAAATTTTAGAGACTAATTCATTATCGATCACATCATTTGCAAATATTTTCTCCCATTCTGTGGGTTATCTGTAAATTTTCTTTAGGGTTTCCTTTACTGTACAAAATGTTGTTGAGTTTAAGTGGGTCTCATTTATTTATTTTTGCTTTTATTTCCATTACTCAGATAATAGAAACAGATTTAAAAAAAGGAATTACTGTGATTTATGTAACTGTCTTCTGCCTATGTTCTCCTATAAGAGTTTTATAATATCTGGTCTCACATTTAGGCCTTTAATCCATTTTGAGCTTATTTTGTATATGGTGTTAAAGAATATTCTAATTTCATTTTTTTACAGGTAACTATTCAGTTTTCCCACCTCCATTTACTGAAGAAACTGTCTTTCCAACATTGTGTAGTCCTGCCTCCTTTGTCATTGATTAATTGACCATAGGCACATGGGCTTATTTCTGGGGTTTTCATGCTATTCCACTGATCTATATTTCTATTTTGTCCCAGTACAATACTGCCTTTTAACATTTTATTATTTATTTATTTTAATATAAAGCTTTGGCATTAGCAGTTTTATGAAAAATAAAATGTACTAAAAATAAATGCTTGTGTGGCATGATTGGTAAATGATGCATAAACATAGGTTCTGTTTTCCTTCAAGGCAATCAGTCAGAAAGCAGTTTTTCCTTCTTCAAAACTATTCTACCTCATTAGCATTCAACTAGCTGAGGCTCTGATGATCATGTAGCAGTGTGACAGCACTGAGGAGGCCACAACTGTCAATAATAAATTGCTCTTTTGTTACTGCGATGTTGATCTCTCTTGCTCTACAAGTGTGCTCCCCATCCTGAGGAAGAAGTGAGATCCCCAAGCTGCGGCTCCAGGCCAAACAAGTTGTCACTGGAGAGCTCACCTAGGGCTGATTTTCAGTTAACTACTTGGGCTCTGGTAAGCCTTTCCATATCAAATGCTACTTAATCAGTACCCAGCAAATTTGGCACAATTCCCAGAGCCCTCAAGATATTTAGTTTGCGCATGGTACAGGTACAGTGTTCACTAAGTCAGGGATCCACACAGGATTTGTAGAATACATGCTTGCAGGGGAGAATCTGGACAATATCATTCTGTTCATAGCCTTCTGTGCAGACTGCACAATGATCAAAGTCTGGATCTGTTTCCTTACCACCCTTTTTCACTGTTCTGGTTCTCAATTTGCCCGTGGCTTTCTTGGCTCCATCTCCAAAAGGACGCTGGCTCCTGCCCCCGGGCATAATTAGTGTACCTGATCTTCTGAATGAAGTAGAATATAAGCCATGCTGAAGAAATAGTCATCAAAACAATAAAAGATACTGACACGAGTAGAAAGCCACGGCTGATGTTTTTAGGCGGCATGAGTTCCAATAGCTATTGTCATTTGTACAGATATGTTTTTCTCCAGATAACTCAAAATATCATTACCTCTCAATTCTGTAATCATGACAATAATGATATCTCCAGTGCCTGGATGAGTCATGTTGACTGGCTCTTCTTTGGATATATTATTGCAGATAACTAGAGCAACTGCATTGTGGAAAACAGGCAGGCCGTGATATTTTCTCCTTAAAGGTGCAATTTTCCCTCTGCAGCAAGGCAATCCACGGTTTGATGTTAGGAGGGACAAAGAACCGTGTTTGAAGATCACAGCCCAGATGATCGGCAACTCCACGGATGGGCATCATTGCCAGGAACTGACGGCCGCGGCCTTGAGCAAGCTCTTAGCGCTCATGATGGATGCAGGGTGTAAAAAGGGGTGCCACGGCTGGGCTCCCGCACCGTCACGTTGACGGTGCAGTGTAGCACTCCTGGTTCACGTTGTCCAACCACGCTCGTCACAGGCTGCTAGTCAGCAGAGCGAGCGCGGTGAACCAGGCGGAGCGCCAGCGAACCACCGCTCACAGTCCCTCCCGCCGCCAAGGTCGCTCGCCTAGTGGGCTCCCAGGCCCCTGGGAGAGGCGGGTCGGCGCCTCAGACCCTCCAGCATGGACACATGCCCGAGGCCCGTGCCAAGTTCAGCACTTCTGGGCGCCAGCGCCACAGAACCGCTGCTCGGCCAACCTGCAGGACGCGCCGAAGGGGCCCTTCTGCGATGACAGCGGGTCAGGCAGCGCCTGGTTGTCTCCTCTGGGTCGCTCCACGGCCTGGTTGGCGGGCCCACTCCAGCCCCTGTGGCCGGTCCTGCTGAGTGGGGGCTCCTCAGGAGAATGCCTGCAATACTGGTAATGCCTGCAATTTTGATAACTAGCTTTGTAGGACAATTTGAAGTCAGGGAGCCTGATTCGTCCAGCTCCATTTATCTTTCTGGAAATCGCTTTGGCTATTTGTGGTCTTTTGTGTCTCCATGTAAATTTTAAGTTGTTGCTGTTGTTGTTGTTCTAGTTCCAGGAAAAAAACAGCATTGTTACTGATTGCGTTAAATCTGTAGATTGCTTAGGGTAGTGTAGTCATTTTGACAATATCCATCTTTCAATCCAAGAGCAAGGTACAGCTTTCCATCTCTATTGTCTTTGATTTCTTTCATCAGGTTATTACAATTTTCAGAGTACAAATCTTTTGTCTCCAGAGGTAGGTTTATTCCCAGGTATTTTACTCTTTTTGTTGCCATGGTAAATGGGGTTGTTTCTTGAATTTCTCTTTCTGATATTTTGTTGTTAGTGTTTAGATATGCAGCAGGTTTCTGTGTGTTAATTTTGTAACCTGCAACTTTACCAAATTCATTGATGTGCTCTAGCAGTTTTCTGGAAGCATCTTTAGATTTTTAATGTATACTATCATTTCATTTGCAAACAGTGACGATTTTACTTCTTTTCAAATTTTGATTCCTTGTACTTGTTTTTCTTCTGTGCTTGCTGAAGCTAGGACTTCCAAAGATTGTTGAATAAAAGTGAAGAGGGTGGACATCCTTGTCTTGTTCCTGATCTAATAGGAAATGTTTTCAGCTTTTAACTGTTGAGTATAATGTTATCTGTAGATTTGTCACGTATGGCCTTTATTATGTTGAGGTAGGTTCCCTCTATGCCCACTTTCTGGAGAGTTTTTATCGTAACTAAATGCTGAACTTTGTCAAAGCTTTTCCTACATTTATTGAGATGATGGTTTTTATTCTTCAGTGTGTTGATGTGGTATATCACACTGACTTATTTGCAGATACTGAAAAATCCTTGCATCCCTGGGATAAATTCCACTTGATCACAGTGTACAAACCTTTTAACATATTATTGGATTCAGCTTGCTAGTATTGTGTTGAGAAATTTTGTATCTATGTTCATCAGTGATATTGATCTTTTTTTTTTTTTTTTTTTTTTGTTGTATGTTTGTCTGATTTTGGGGTCAGGATGATGTTTACCTCATAGAATGGGTTTGGGAGATTTCCTTCCTCTGCAACTTTTCGAAACAGTTTCAGAAAGATAGGTGTTAGCTCTCACCTGAATGTTTGATAGAATTCACCTGTGAAGCCATCTGGTCCTGTACTTTTGTTTGTTGAAAGTTTTTTAATCACAATTTCAAATTCATTAGTTGTGATTGATCTGTTCATATTTTCTATTTCTTGCTGGTTCAGTCTTGGGAGATTGTACTTTTCTAAGAATATTTCCACTTATTCCAGGTTATCCATTTTATTTGCAGGCAGTTCCTCTTAGTAGTCTCTTAATGTCCTTTATATTTCTGTGATGTCAATTGTAACTTCACTTTATTTCTAATTTTATTGATTTGAGCCCTCTCCCTTTTTTCCTGATGAGTCTGGCTAAAAGTTTATCAAATTTGTTTATTTTTTCAAAGAACCAGCTTTTAGTCATTCTTCAACTCTGTTTTATTTTTTGTGCTCTGAATGGTATAGTTTATTACCTTCTACTGACATTAGGTTCTGGTTTTTTTCTTCTTCTCCAGTCAGTTTAGGTGTAAGGTTAGGTTATTTATTTGAGATTTTTCTTGTTTCATGAGGTAAGACTGTATTGCTATAATCTTCCCACTTAGAACTGCTTTTGATGCATTCCATAGGTTTTGGATCACTGTGCTTTCATTTTCATTTGTCTCTAGGTATTGTTTTATTTCCTTTTTGATTCTTCAGTGATCCATTGGCTATTCAGTAATATATTATTAAGCCTCTATGTGCTTGTGTTTTTACTAATCTCCTAGCAATGTGGTTGGAAGAGATGCTTCATTTGAATTTAGTTCCGTTCAGTCACTCAGTCACGTCTGACTCTGCGACCCCACGGAATGCAGCACACCAGGCTTCCCTATCCATCACCAACTTCTGGAGCTTGCTTAAATTCAAGTACATCGAGTCAGTGATGCCATCCAACCATCTCATCTTCTGTTGTCACCTTCTCCTCCCGCCTTCAATCTTTCCCAGCATCAGGGTCTTTTCCAATGGTCAGTTTTTCACATCAGGTGGCCAAAATACTGGCGTTTCAGCTTCAGCATCAGTCCTTCCAATGAACACCCAGGACTGATCTCTTTTATGATGGACTGGTTGGATCTCCTTGCAGTCTAAGGAACTCGCGAGAGTCTTCTCCAACACCACAATTCAAAAGCATCAATTCTTCGGCACTCAGCTTTCTTTATAGTTCAGCTCTCATATCCATACATGACTACTGGAAAAATCATAGCCTTGACGAGACAGACCTTTGTTGGCAAAGTAATGTCTCTGCTTTTGAATATGCTGTCCAGGTTTGTCATAGCTTTCCTTCCAAGGAGTAAGTGTCTTTTAATTTCATGGCTGCAGTCACCATCTGCCGATTTTGGAGCCCAAGAAAATAAAATAAGTGGTAGAGCAGGGGGGAAAAATGTCACCCAGAATATTTTTTTATTCCTACAGAGATAAACATTATTGACTCTGTGATCTAAGGAATCTAATGTAATCAACATACCACTAGTTGGTTCCCTAGGCCCCTGGAAATGTGCCCATTAAGAGATCAGCCTTAATAAGAGAAATGTTATAAATTTGAATCAATTCACAGCCTCTACCCCTGTTTCTATGTTCAATTTTACTTGGGCCTGGGAGCAAGGCTGGCAAAAGAGACTGAGTAATATCTACTGGAAAAGTTTTTATCTACCAACTATCAAGATCCATCTCTGCAGTGGATGTACTTTAGTGCAGATTTATGTAGGACATAGCTATCACATTCTGTGCCTCTTTCAAGAAGTTCATCTACAGCCTCTTTCCAGATTTCTGTCATTAACTTCCCAGCCCTTTTCTTGTCAAATCCCTGAACAAAACACCAGCCTGTTAGGCAATGACCAGAAATCAGTGCATATCCAAACTCAGTTGCACATCTCCTTCCATGAAAATTAAGAGCCAGATGAACTACCTGTAATCTTCCCACTATCTATAATGTGGAGATATAAAATGTCTCTATACCACTATCTTACAGGATGCTCAGAGGGGACTGTGACACAATAATGACATTTTTTTCTACTGCTTGTGTATAATTTAGATTAATCTATAAATAGGCTTTTGCTTTTTCCTCCATTGATAATTGGTTTAAAATTACAAAAATTTTGAGGGCTTAGGCAGGGAAGTAAGAGAGGTAAGAAGTAGGTCAGTAGTGACCTAGGGAGTCGGAGAAGTAACTTGAATTGGGAAAAGAGTTAATGGAGTCAGTGACCATTTTTACCTTGTTTAGTACCCCAAAATAAAAAGAACAAATGGTGGAAAATCATAATTTTAAAATCATTAGATGAAAACTTTCAAGATCTGTAGAACAATGTCAGTCTGAAAACTGAAAAGTATTCTTGACTCCTTGAAAAGACGGATAAAAAATATCTCCTGGTATTTGAATGTACTATTATTTTCTTTGTCTGTTCATGGTTTAATTTAAAATTAGTACTCAAGATTTTAGAGCCTCCAAACATAGAGGCAAGGAACAGGACAGGAATACCCACTGGGATACCCATTTTCCCAAGCACGCATCATCCTCTTGATCTCAAGACTGGATGCCAATTCAAGACAATAGTGCAGGTATTCTTCAGTTTATTCAGAAATAGTTGACCAAACACATCACCCCAGAACCATGGAAGACAGCATTGAACTCTGCTCATCTCTTAGCCTATCTCTGGCACAAAGAAGAATTATAAGAATTACTAGCACTTTCTTTCAGTTGTTTTAAATGGCCAGGCTGATAGGTCATTTGCTAATCCAACTGCTACCTACCTGTGCTACCTGAGCACCAGGGGCTTCCCTGGTGGCTCAGAGGTTAAAGCGTCTGCCTGCAATGCGGGAGACCTGGGTTCGATCCCTGGGCCAGGAAGATCCCCTGGAGAAGGATGGCAACCCATTCCAGTATTCTTGCCTGGAGAATCCCATGGACGGAGGAGCCTGGTGGGCTACAGTCCATGGGGTTGCAAAGAGTTGGACACGACTGAGCGACTTCACTTTCACTTTCACTGTACTACTGAATTCAAGTCCATACTGCTCACTGTACAGTTTGGGGCTGATGACCCAAAACTTATTTGATATAGCAAAAGGAGCTGTAAGAGTCAAGTTTATAGCAATATAATCCTACCTTAAGAAACAAGAGACATTTCAAATCAACAACCTAACCTTATACCTAAACCAATTAGAAAATAGAAAGAAAGATAAAAAGCCCACAAAATTGGTAGAAGGAAAGAAATCATATATATTAGAGCAGAAAAAGGAAAAAGAAATTAAGGTAGCAATGGTAAAAAATCATGACAGTTACAGCTGTTTCTTTTAGAAGATAAGCAAAATTGATAAACATTTATCAGACTCATCAAAAAAAAAAAATAAGACTCAGTAAAATTAGAAATAAAAACAGAGAAGTTGCAACTGACACTGCAGAAATAGAATCATAAGAGACTACTACAAACAACTACATTCCAATGAAATTGATAAACTGGAAGAAATGGACAAATTTTCAGAAAAGTACAATCTTTTAAACTGAACCAGGAAGAAACAGAAAATATGAACAGACCAATTACAAGCACCGAAACTGTAGCTTATTAAAAATCTTCCAACAAACAGAAGCTCAGGGCCATATGGCTTCACAGGTGAATTCCTTCCCTCAGTTGCTTAGAGAAGAGCTAACATCTGTACTGAACAAGCCCTTCCAAAACTTGCAGAGAGAGGAAAACTCCCAAATTCATTCTGTGAAGCTACCATCACACTGGTACCAAAACAAAAGATATAACAAAAAAAAGAAAATTAATGCCATTCTCCCAAATCATCCCACCCTCTTCCTCTCCCACAGAGTCCAAAAAACTGTTCTATACATCTGTGTCTCTTTTGCTGTCTCACATACAGGGTTATTGTTACCATCTTTTTAAATTCCATATATATGCATTAGTACACTGTATTGGTGTTTTTCTTTCTGGCTTACTTCACTCCGTATAATTGGCTCCAGTTTCATCCACCTCATTAGAACTGATTCAAATGTATTCTTTTTAATGGTTGAGTAATATTCCATTGTGTATATGTACCACAGCTTTCTTAGCCATTCATCTGCTGATGGACATCTGCATGTATAATATCATATAAGAAATGAATCGTCAGTCTAGGTTTGATGCAAGGTGCAGGATGCTTGGGGCTAGTGCACTGGGATGACCTGGAGGGATGGTGTGGGTGGGGGGGAAGTCTGAGGAGTGTTCGGGATTGGGAACACGTGTACACCCATGGCGGATTCATGGTGATGTGTGGCAAAACCAATACAATATTGTAAAGTAAAAAAAAAGAAAGAAAATTACATGCCATTATCACTGATGAACATAGATGCAAAAATCCTCAACAAAATAGTAGAAGAATCCAACAACACAATAAAAAGAATCATATACCATGATCAAGTGGGATATGTCCCAGGGATGCAAAGATTCTTCAATATAAAAACCAATACAATATTGTAAAGTACTTAACCTCCAATTAAAATAAATAAATTTATATTTAAAAAAAAGAAAAGTATCTTGGGATATAGGGCATGAAAGTGAAGTGAAAGTGAAGTCGCTCAGTCATGTCCAACTCTTTGCGACCCCGTGGATTGTAGCCCACCAGGCTCCTCTATCCATGGGATTCTCCAGGCAAGAATACTGGAGTGGGTTGCCATTTCCTTCTCCAAGGGATCTTCCTGACCCAGGGATCGAACCCAGGTCTCCCGCATTGCAGGCAGATGCTTTAACCTCTGAAAGGAGTTATTAAAGATTGAGGGCCATTAAAAAAAATCAACCAGTGTGATACACCATATAAAAACTGAAGGATTAAAAACTATATGATAGTCTCAATAGATACCAAAAAAGCTTTAAACAAAATTCAAAAGCCATTGATGATTTAAAAAAAAAAAAAAAAACTTCTTAGAAAGAAGGCATAGAAGGAACCTCCCTCTACATAATAAAGATCATATATGACCATAGATGAAAAATTCACATCAAACATCACTCTTAATGGTGAAAAACTGAAAGCATTTGCTGTAAGATCAGGAATAAGACAAGAGTGTCCACTCTCACCACTATTATTTAGCACAGTTTTGGAAGTCATAGCCATGGCAATCAGAGAAGAAAAAGATATAAAAGTAATCCAGATTGGAAAAGAAGTAAAACTGTCTCTGCTTGCAAATGACATGATACCATACATAGAAAATCCTAAAGATGCCACCCAATTGGGTTAAAAATTACTTAACCCAATTAATGGATTTAGTAAAGTTGCATGATGAAAATTAATACACAGAAATATCTTGCATTCCATAAGTTAATAATAAAAAATCAGAAAGAGAAATTAAAGAAACAACCCTATTCACCATTGCAACAAAAAGAATGAAATACCTAGGAATGTCTACCTAATGAGAAAAAAGATCTGTATGTAGAAAGCTATAAACACTGATAAAAGAAATCAAACATGACAGTAACAGAAGGGGAAATGCACTATGTTCCTGAATTCAGTTCAGTTCAGTTGCTCAGTCATATCAAACTCTTTGAGACCCCATGGACTGCGGCATACCAGGCTTCACTCTCCATCACCAACTCCAGGATCTTACACAAACTCATGTCCATCAAATCAGTGATGCGATCAAACCATTTCATTTTCTGTCATCCCCTCCTCCTCTCACCTTCAATCTTTCCTAGCATCAGGGTCTTTTTCAATGAGTCAGTTCTTCCATCAGGTGGCCAAAGTATTGGAGCTTCAGCTTCAGCATCAGTCCTTGCAGTGAATATTCAGAACCAATTTCCTTTAGAGTGGACTGATGGATCTCCTTGCAGTCCAAGGGACTCTCAAGAGTCTTCTCCAACACCACAGTTCAATGGCATCAATTCTTCAGCACTCAGCTTTCTTTATAGTCCAGCTCTCATATCCATACATGACTACTAGAAAAACCATACCTTTGACTAGACAGATCTTTGTCAGCAAAGTGTCTAGGCTGGTCATAGATTTTCTTCCAAGGAGCAAGCGTCTTTTAATTTCATGGCTGCCCTCACCATCTGCAGTGATTTTGGAGTCAAAAACAAAAACAAAAAACTAAACTCTGTCACTGTTTCCATTGTTTCCCAGCTACTTGCCATGAAGTGATGGGACCAGATGCCATGATCTTAGTTTTCTGAATGTTGAGCTTTAAGCCAACTTTTTCACTCTCCTCTTTCACTTTCATCAAGAGGCTCTTTAGTTCTTCTTCACTTTCTGCCATAAGGGTGGTGTCATCTGCATATCTGAGGTTATTGATATTTCTCCCAGCAATCTTGATTCCAGCTTGTGCTTCATCCAGCCCAGTGTTTCTCATGATATACTCTGTGTATGAGTTAAATAAGCAGGGTGACAATATACAGCCTTGATGTACTCCTTTCCCAATTTGGAACCAGTCTGTTGTTCCATGTCCAGTTCTAACTGCTGCTTCCTGATCTGCATACAGATTTCTCAGGAGACGGGTCAGGTGGTCTGGTATTCCCATCTCTTTCAGAATTTTCCACAGTTTATTGTGATCCACTCAGTCAAGGCTTTGGTATAGACAACAAACCAGAAGTAGATGTTTTTCTGGAACTCTCTTGTTTTTTTGATGATCCAGCAGATGTTGGCAATTTGACCTCTGGTTCCTCTGCCTTTTCTAAATCCAGCTTGAACATCTGGAAGTTAATGGTTCACATACTGTTGAATCCTGGCTTGGAGAATTTTGAGCATTAATTTGCTAGTGTGTGAGATGAGTGCAACTGTGGGATAGTTTGAACATTCTTTGGCATTGTCTTTCTTTGGGATTGGAATGAAAACTGACCTGTGGCCACTACTGAGTTTTCCAAATTTGCTGGCATATTGTGTGCAACACTTTCACAGCAGCATCTTTCAGGATTCCTGAATTAGAATAATCAATATTTTGAAAATGACTATGCTACTCAAAACAATCTGCCGATTCACTACAATCACAAGCAAATTGCCAATGGCATTTTTCACAGAACTAGAAAAACATTTCACAGTTTCTGTGGAAACACAAAAGACCCTGAATAACTAAAGCTATCTTGAAAAGAAAAACGGAGCTGGAGGAATCAGGCTCCTTGACTTCAGATTATACAAAAAAGCTACAGCTTTGTAATTAAAGCTGTTTATTACAAAACAGTAGGGTACTGGTCCACAAATAGAAACAGATTTTTTGAACAGCGTAGAAAGCCCTACATACCTATGGGCATCTTATCTTTGACAAATTGGGCAAAAATATACATTGGAGAAAAAACAACCTTTTCAGTAAGTGGTACTGGGAAAACTTAACAGATATGTATAAAAGAATGAAATTAGAACATTTCGTAACTCAATACACAAAAATAACCTCAAAATAGATTAAAATACCTAAATGTGAGGCTAGAATCTATAAATATCTTAGAAGAAAACAGGTACAACACTCTTTGATGTATGACAGAAAGATGCTATTAAATCTGCATCCTAGAGTAACAGAAATAAAAACAAAAATAAACAAATGAGACCTAATTAAACTTAAAAGTTTTTGTACAGCAAAGCAAACCATAAACAAGTTGAAAATACAACCCTCAGAATGGGAGAAAATATTTGCTAATGAAGCAACTGAAAATAATTAATTTCTAAAATATACAAGTAGCTCATGCAGCTCAAAATCAAAAAACAAGCAACCCATTCAAAAGCTGGGCCAAAGACCTAAAGAAATATTTCTCCAAAGAAAACATACAGATGACTGACAAACACATGAAAAGATTTCAACATTGTTCATTATTAGAGAAATACAAATCAAAGCTAAAATGAGGTATCAACTGACACCAATTAGAATGGTAATCATCAAAAAATCTACAAACAGTAAATGCTGGGGAGGATGTAGACAAAAGGAAATCTTCTTGCACTCTTGATTGAAAGGTAAATGGACACAAACATTATGGAAAATAGTATGGAGAGTCCTTAAAAAATTAAAAATAGAATTACCATATGACAGTAACCCCATTACTGGGCATATACCTTGAGAAAGCCATAATTCAAAAGATGCATGCTTATTTAAAGCAATTATCCTTCATTTTAAAAATAAATTAATTTAAAAAAAAAGACACAGGCATCCCAATGTTCATTGAGCACTGTCTACAATAATGAGGATGTGGTAGCAATCTAGATGTCTATTGATAGAGGAATTGATAAAGAAGTTGTGGCACAAATATATAATTGACTATTACTCAGACATAAATGTAGGAGACAGGAAGAATAGAAGAAAAACAGGCCCTGGAAAGGGCTGCAGAAGGAATTTATAATTAATGATAGATAAACTGGACGCTTTAAGGCATGAGACTCTTGAAACAAGTCCAGAGGGAACAGTTCATAATTTTGAAAACAAGATATGATCCTGGGGTTGGAAAACAGACCCCCGACTGTTTTCCAACTGGTTTCTCAGACTCACATGTTTTACATATCTGGAGGAAAATCTATAGATAAGAATATTAGTCTTAGTTACAGATTTGTTTTTGATGACTGTTTCTTGGTTGCTGCTAAGTCACTTTAGTTGTGTCTGACTCTGTGTGACCCCATAGACGGTTACTCAATGGTTAATGATCACTTTGTTCTTTTGCCCTGAAGTCCACATGAGTTATGGCTTAACCCTCTGCACAATCCTTCCATCACAGCTGAGAGTATAAGATAGCTGGCATGGATTCAGTTTCAGTACCTTCACCTTGGAGCGGTGTTGGTCCTCTGATCCTCATCTTTCACTGAACTCTTGTGTCTTGTTTTTCATTCTCCCGCCACATCTCACTTTGGGAAACCCTGCTTGTCGAGCCAGACTTAACACATAAAAAGGAACAAAATTTGGCCATTTGTAGATGAGCCTAGAATCTGTCATACAGAGTATGAAGTAAGTCAGGAAGAGAAAAGGAAATATCATATATTCATATATGTATATGGAAACTAAAAAATGGTACTAATGAACCTATTTCAAGACATGAATTGAGATGCAGGCATAGAGAATGGGCTTCTAGACACAATGAGGTAAGGAGAGGGTGAAACAAATTGAAAGGGTAGCATTGACATATATATACTACCATTTGTAAAACAGATAGCTAGAGACAAGCTGTTGTATAGCACAGGGAGCTCATGGTCGGGGAGTGGGAGAGAAGCTCAGAATGGAGGGAATGTATGTGTAAATATAGCTGGTTCAAGTTGTTGTACAGCAGAAATTAACACAATATTGTAAAACAATTATGCTAAGTCACTTCAGTCATGTCTGACTCTGTGCGACCCCATAGATGGCAGCCCACCAGGCTCCCCTGTCCCTGGGATTCTCCAGGCAAGAACACTGGAGTGGGTTGCCATTTCCTTCTCCAATGCAGGAAAGTGAAAAGAAAGTGAAGTCGTTCAGTCATATCCGACTCATAGCAACCCCATGGACTGCAGCCTACCAGGCTCTTCCATCCATGAGATTTTCTAGGCAAGAGTACTGGAGTAGGGTGCCATTGCCTTCTCCGAAAACAATTACCTGTACCCTTTAATCTTGGGTCCTCCTGCTTTTGTATTTCTCATAGCATAGAAGAAGCCTGGATTCTACTCTGAGTTGAGCTGGCTCTTTAGGGCACTAGTCCAAAATCACATTTTGTTGGTTTTGTGAATGAAGTCTTATTACTTGCCCCAAAACCTTTAAATTTTTTTTAAAATAGAAGTATAATTTAATTAGAAGTATAATTTTAAATAGAAGTATAGTTTTTTTTTAACTTAAAATAGGTTGATTTTATTTATTTATTTTTACTTCACAATACTGTATTGGTTTTGCCATACATCAACATGAATCCGCCATGGGTGTACATGTGTTCCCAATCCTGAACCCCCCCTCCTACCTCCCTCCGTATACCATCTCTGGGTCATCCCAGTGCACCAGCACCAAGCATCATGTATCCTACATCGAACCTAAATTTAAAAAAAATAATAAAATAAAGGTTTTGGGGCAAGGAATAAGACTTTATTCAAAAAACCAACAAAATGTTTCTCCTGGTCATGGCCAAACTCACCTCTGCCTTTGCCCTGCTCCCCCTTTAACTGATATTATAAGCCAGATATACTAGTCATCCTCTGTATTGCAGACACAGAGGTTAAAGTGATTTCCCCAATCTCAGAAAACCCTACTGTCTTCCACTTGGGTTGGGACAATGGGTAAATCGTTAGGAGCTATATAGTATCCAAAATATAANTCAAAAAACCAACAAAATGTTTCTTCTGGTCATGGCCAAACTCACCTCTGCCTTTGCCCTGCTCCCCCTTTAACTGATATTATAAGCCAGATATACTAGGCATCCTCTGTATTGCAGACACAGAGGTTAAAGTGATTTCCCCTATCTCAGAAAACCCTACTGTCTTCCACTTGGGTTGGGACAATGGGTAAATCGTTAGGAGCTATATAGTATCCAAAATATAAAGGTTAAAACATGTAAATACACTCAGCATAGCAAGCTGCTTAGTCCAAGACAGTAATAAAAGATTTGAGAAATCAACCCAGAATAGTGCAGACTCAGAACTTCCTGGCAAGTTCTTTCACCAACTATTTTATAGATATGTTTTTTTGTCAGCATGTATATGTACATGTATATTCTGCAAACCTAAATACCACAGGCATTTTCAATGTTACAAAGCTACATTAAATCCATATGTAATGAAATCATTGCAAACTTTACTGTTAGTTCTAGAGGATGGATTGATCTTAAAATTTTTGAAGAAAGTAATGTTTCACATGTTTACAGACACTTTGAAATTTTCTTTAATTAACTACCAATTTATGTTCTTACAACAACATGTAGAAAAGCATACAGTCTCACTGTTGGATGGATTATACTAACATTGGATTCTGTAGATCATTTCAGTCTTTACTTGTCGATCTTACTTGTTTATTTTCCAATATTTGATCATTAGTGAGTTTTAACACATTTTGAAATGTTTTGGGGGCTATTTGTTCTTTTGCACTAAATTTTTTTCCCTCATTTTCATTGTTGTTCTTGTTGTTCTTTTACTTTGCTTATTGATTTAAATGAACATTTTATATATGAATTTATTTCCCTTTGTAATTATAAGTAGTGAATAATTTTTTCCAGTTAGATGTTTATCTCTTTGGTATTTTTTGTTTATTTGTTTCCTTTATGAAATAAAAATTTTAAATTTCATGTATTAAATTCCATCAATCATGTACTTATGCCTTCTTAAGTTCATTTCATTTAATGAAATTAATTATAATTTTAATATGTTTTACATGTGCACTCTGTTTTGGGGGCTGGGGATGAAAAGGAAATGATGTTATCTGTTTCATGAGGTGTTCAAGTTTATCAAATAAGCAAGTCAATAGAGATTATAGATTAGGACAAGACAGGACTAATAATCAAGCAGGATGTGTCTGGAAGACATGACAGAAGGTCTGGAGTTGCCATAACAGTAGAGTTTATACCTCTCTTTTTTGCACATAATTCTTTTATTTCTTTGGAAAATATTTCTTTATCTCACTGTTTACTAGTATTCACAGTAAGATGCACTGCTGTAGCAGAAACCAACAATACAGTGACTCAAAGGAGATCAAGTTTATACAGGTGTAAGGTGCATCTCTGCTGTAGAAGGTTGGCAACCATCAGTTGAAGAGCAAAGACTACTGACAAACAATAGATTTATTTGTTAACTGGCAACTAACCCTGTATATGAAATATAAACTTAGATGTGATCACCATCAGTTTGCTCTCAGACTCAGAAAGATCACTTGATGCTTGATTAAATCATATGCCCCTACAGCTCATCTAATCTGGAGTTCATGCTCCCATGGGCCAGAGGCTTTCTAAATGCAGAACCCAAAATATGAGATTTGTGCTGTCAAGAAAGAAAAAGAAAAAAATGTGTAGTCTTCATATTTAGAAAGACTGTTAATCAGTGTTAAAATATGATCATCATCATCTTACTCTTCTTCAGCATCTTTGTCATAATCATCATTATCACTAAATTAGACTTTATTTAAGTAAGGTTTCTGAATGGGTAGCTGTTCCCTTCTCCAGGGTATCTTCCCAACCTAGGGATTGAAACTAGCTCTCCCTCATTACAGGCAGGAAGCCCTTCTGATAGTAATAAAAGGGAAACAATGACAAAAAATGATGGAATTGTATGCAATGAAGTCATCATATGCTTTAGTTAGAATTCTGTTTTGAACCACATCTACAAATTGGAATCGTATTTAATGGTGAACCTTGTTGACATGAAAGCCTTCATTATGGAAAAATGGCTTAGAGATATGTTTCTCTTTATAAACGAAAGGGGTGCATTAAAGGAATTCAGCTCTTCAAATTCTGTGTCATCATAATGAAGAACAATTTCTGTCTACATATAATTACTTAAAAACCTTTAAGTACATTTTGGTAAAATACAGAGGTTTTAATATTTCTCTCCTATAGGTAGATTCTGTTTGCTAGCTTTGTGAAGCTGCATTTGCTAGAATATATATTAGAGAAAGATATGTTCACTAAAAATCAAATTATGGTTTTCATAAATCATTGAAAATGCTTGCAACCTTATCCTAATTGACTTATATCGATCTTGATATACTTAACACTTCAGTTTTATTTTTTTTAATGGGTACATTAGAAGTGCTTATCAGGCTGTTTTCTTTCAGAAAAAAAATGAGCAAATATCATTTTGAATGATTAATTACTATTCTATATGATTTATTTCAATATAGCATAAAATCTTGTTCTAAGACTGTTGTTTATATAAAGTGAAATGAGTGAGTGAAAGTCGCTCAGTGGTGTTGACTCTTGGCCACCCCATGGACATCCATGGACGTCCATGGAATTCTCCAGGCCAGAATACTGGAGTGGGTAGCCTTTCCCTTCTCCAGAGGACCTTCCCAACCCAGGGATCCACCCAGGTCTCCTGCATTGCAGGTGGATTCTTTACCCGCTGAGCCACTAAGGAAGCCCAAGAACACTGGAGTGGCTAGCCTATCACTTCTCCAGCAGGTCTTCCCAGCCCAGGTTTTGAACCAGAGTCTCCTGCATTGCAGGTGGATTCTTTACCAACTGAGCTATCAGGGAAGCCCTGTTGTTTATACAGGCCCAAACTAAATGCATTTGATGTACCAAAAGCTACCAAGAGATGGTATACAAAGCCTGGGAGATACAAGTATCAGTTCAGTTCAGTTCAGTCGCTCAGTCGTGTCTGACTCTTTGCGACTCCATGAATCGCAGCAAGCCAGGCCTCTCTGTCGCTGAAAAAAATTCAGAGACTTTATGAGACACAAAGATAGAAAAATTGAAACAAACTTTATTTTACTTGGAGAAATCAAGTACTATAAAAATAGGACTGTAGATATAGGCTCACTTGTCCTCTTTATTTTCTGCAATACACATAATTTTTTGAACTTCTGNTATTTTACTTGGAGAAATCAAGTACTATAAAAATAGGACTGTAGATGTAGGCTCACTTGTCCTCTTTATTTTCTGCAATACACATAATTTTTTGAACTTCTGACAATTCAAAGAGAAAAACTGAGCAAAAAATAAAAAGACAAACTTTATCTTGTCAGAGGAAACAAATATTTGAATACGTGGGAAAAACATGAGATTGATTATAAACCTAAAGAATTTAGGGTTTAAAAGTTAGAAAAAGCTTTTGCAAAGGCTAATTGAGACATACTTAATTTTATATAAGATTTTGGGAAAGTACTGATAGAGACTGTATTAGTCAGGGTTCTCAGAGAAAGAGAGCCAGGAGGATATGCAGAGGAAAGGAGATTTGTAGATCTTTCNAATGAAATCTCCAGAGCTCTCATTGTTTCTCTCCATCACCTTTGGCTTGATAAACCTATTTTAATATGTGTTCTATTATTCATACAAAAAAGGTGCATCTTATTTTATCCCCACAGTAAGAATGCATTTTATTTTGCTACTCACAATATTTAAACGAACTGTATTTCCAGCTGATTACTGGGAATTGCAGGGCAAGACATGAAGTAAAGATGCGTGCATGCATGCTAAGTCGCTTCAGTCGTGTCTGACTCTCTGTGACCCTATGAAGCTGGCCATGGTCCCTNGCTACTCACAATATTTAAACGAACTGTATTTCCAGCTGATTACTGGGAATTGCAGGGCAAGACATGAAGTAAAGATGCGTGCATGCATGCTAAGTCGCTTCAGTCGTGTCTGACTCTCTGTGACCCTATGAAGCTGGCCATGGTCCCTTGTCCATGGGATTCTCCAGGCAAGAATACTGGAGTGGGTTGCCATGCCCTCCTCCAGGGGATCTTCCAGACCCAGGGATCGAACCCACATCTCCTGTGGCTCCTGCAGTGCTGGCAGATTCTCTACCACCAAGCTACCAGGCAAGCCCTTAAACAAAGACATTTGGCTGTAAAGGAATTGAAGTTATAACTTTTGCTTCAATAGCCTCTAATATGGTCCAGTGAGTTAAGTGAATAAATCTTTTAAATATATAGATAGATAGATAGATATAATCAGAAATAAAGTAATTCGAGGGGCGGCAAGCATACTTTTGTCAGACTCTGCTAACATTGAGCCCATTTCCTCTTTACTAACTGATAAACTCCCCCCTTAAATTTATGGACAATAGCTTCAATTAATATTATCAGTGCTNGTCTTTCCCAAGAACCTTCCTCATGGCCCACTTCACATCCTTGTTTCTCAGCGTGTAGATGAAGGGATTCAGAGTGGGGGTCACTAGGCAGTAGAAGAGGGTGAGAAACTTGCCCTGGTCCTGGCTTGCTATATTCCCAGGCTGCATATACATATAGATGATGCTACTGTAGAAAAGAGATACCACAACCATGTGGGAGGAGCAGGTGTTAAAGGCCTTTTGCCTCCCTGCTGCAGACTGGATCCGCAGCACTGCAGCTGCAATATGACCATAGGAGACAAGTATCATTGTGAGAGGCACAAGAACTATAGGAATGGCCAGGAAGAAAGCCAAGCCTTCAACCCAACTGGTGTCCACACAGGAGATTCGAATGATAGCCGGCATCTCACACACAAAGTGGTTGATGTGGCGGTGACCACACCTCTCCAGGGACATCGTCAATGGGGACATCAGGATGGAGTTGGCAATCCCACTAAGCCATGCGAAGGCTGCCAGCTGCAGGCACAGCTGCGGGTGCATGATGGCCATGTACTGAAGTGGCTTGCACACAGCCGCAAAGCGGTCATAGGCCATGACAGAGAGTAGAATGCACTCAATGCCCCCCACAGAGAGGAAGGCAAAGAGCTGAATGACACAACCCACATAGGTGATGGTTTTGTATGGTCCCCAGAGGTTGACCAACATCTGGGGAATGCTGCTGGTTGTATAGCAGAGATCCAGGAGAGACAGGTTGCTGAGGAAGAAGTACATAGGGGTATGCAGTTGAGGGTCCACCAGGGAGAGAAAGATGATCGTGGAGTTGCCAGCAACAGCCAGAAAGTAAAAGATCATGTTGACAAAAAACAGGACCATCTCCAGCTTCGGCCGGTCAGAAAACCCAAGCAAAATGAAATCTCCAGAGCTCTCATTGTTTCTCTCCATCACCTTTGGCTTGATAAACCTATTTTAATATGTGTTCTATTATTCATACAAAAAAGGTGCATCTTATTTTATCCCCACAGTAAGAATGCATTTTATTTTGCTACTCACAATATTTAAACGAACTGTATTTCCAGCTGATTACTGGGAATTGCAGGGCAAGACATGAAGTAAAGATGCGTGCATGCATGCTAAGTCGCTTCAGTCGTGTCTGACTCTCTGTGACCCTATGAAGCTGGCCATGGTCCCTTGTCCATGGGATTCTCCAGGCAAGAATACTGGAGTGGGTTGCCATGCCCTCCTCCAGGGGATCTTCCAGACCCAGGGATCGAACCCACATCTCCTGTGGCTCCTGCAGTGCTGGCAGATTCTCTACCACCAAGCTACCAGGCAAGCCCTTAAACAAAGACATTTGGCTGTAAAGGAATTGAAGTTATAACTTTTGCTTCAATAGCCTCTAATATGGTCCAGTGAGTTAAGTGAATAAATCTTTTAAATATATAGATAGATAGATAGATATAATCAGAAATAAAGTAATTCGAGGGGCGGCAAGCATACTTTTGTCAGACTCTGCTAACATTGAGCCCATTTCCTCTTTACTAACTGATAAACTCCCCCCTTAAATTTATGGACAATAGCTTCAATTAATATTATCAGTGCTCATATTTTCATAACTATATTTAAAATCAAATTTTAAAAATGTATTTGTGGCTGACCATGGGCTAGATGCTGCACTGTAAGCTACAAGTATAGATGAGACTCAGACACAGTATCTATTTACAAGATACTCACAATACCAATACATTGTAAGGGAAGTAATAACACGGGCTGGGGGTCGATAGAGACTTGAAATAGGAGAGCCTCAAATTTACTTGCTTCTGAATTGTTCATAATTTGGTCCAATCTCTTGAACAAGTGATTACAGTGACATTAACCATGAGACAAAAACCAGCTTTGTTTGTGCAAAGGTAAGGGGCTTTGTTTGTTTGTTTGTTTGTTTTCCCTGCCAAGCGTGTTCATAAAATGGACAGAAAGATGAGACATGTTCTTGTTTAGAGATGCGTATTAAAGTATGAAACAGAAATGAGCTAATGTCTAAGAGTTTGCTTCCAAATACTCCAGTAAATGAATAAAAGAAATGGATAACGGAAAACAAGCGAGAGGTGTTCTTCTGTACATTCCAGCTCAAAAAATACTATGCACAGAGATCAATTAAAAGGAAAAATCAGGATAATTGTGCAAGGTTACTTTTGCAGTAGGTTTGTTTTCTTACCTGCATTGGTACAGTGAGAGTTAACTGAATGTTTACATTGTCAAATAGACACCAGTCAAGTGTTTGGCCTGGAAATATAGAGCTCCTCTAAGATTTAGAAATTAATAGGAAAAAATGTCTCCATGTCAACCATTAAATGTTAGCTGTATGGATATAATTTTCTACATCAGCACATTTGGAGTTGACAAGGACCCAGTGGCTAGAGAAACTACGATACAGTTTAAATGGAGAGTAAATGCGTCACCGTGGTCTTCCACAGCTCTGCTGTCCACATGTGAAGAGTGTTCACTTGTGGTTCAATCAGAAATGGCTGTAGACTCAGAAAAGAATTATTGTCTGAAATGAATCTATCTGCAAAGAACAATTAGAGTCAAAGTTTTTTTTTTAATTAACCTGAAAATTGTAGCAAACCAACCTAAGGTATGGTCTATTATGAGTGCCTCCTATCTACAGATCTAGTGAGTATACATACTGAGAGTGAAACTAGGTCAGCACAAACTGCAAGCTTGAAAATTGTAACATGGACAGGACAAAATTTTTTTTCTAGTAGAAGAATCATTAACTGAATTTAAAAAAAAAAAAAAAAGGGGCAAAACCATTTTGTAAGGAAACTTGTGATTTGTAAACACTGTATGTAAAAGAGCAACGTTTCTTTTTCTTTCTTATTTTTGACTGAAGAGTGTTGCCCTACAGGCAAGGGCCTTTTAGTTTGTTTCTTAATTACTTGAAAACAATCCTTATCATAAGAACAACATGTGTTTCTTACAGAAAAACAAGAAAGCAAAGACGATTGAAGAAAATAAATTCCATAATCCCATTCACTCATAGACAATTATAGCTAATTATCTCATGTGTATACTTGTATACTTTTTTCCTACTTTATNACTTGAAAACAATCCTTATCATAAGAACAACATGTGTTTCTTACAGAAAAACAAGAAAGCAAAGACGATTGAAGAAAATAAATTCCATAATCCCATTCACTCATAGACAATTATAGCTAATTATCTCATGTGTATACTTGTATACTTTTTTTCCTACTTTATTATTCCAGATTTGTTTAATACATATGTGTTTTATATGTATAATCATATATAGTGCAGCTGCCATGGAAAACATATAAAGGATCCTCCAAAAATTAAGAATACAAATTTAATATGATTGAGCAATTCCACTTTTGAGACTATATCCACAGAAGATGAAAAGAATAACCCTAATGGAGACATATATATATACTGCCACACTTACTGCAGCATTATTTACAAGAAAAAAGATATAGAAATAACCAAAGTGCCCATCAATGGATGAGAGAATAATGAAGTTGTCAATATTATTCAGTCATAAAACAAGGAAGTCCTACCATTTGTGACAACATGGATAGACCTCAAAGGCACTGAGCTAAGTGAAATAAGTCACAGAGAAAGACATATACTCTATGATTTACTTGCATGGGGAATTAAACAAACAAACACATGCATAGAGAAAGAGATCAGGCTTGTGGTTACCAGAGGTGGAATGTAGTAGGAGACAAAATTGGAGGAAGGCGGTCAAAACATCCACTTACAAAATAAATGATAAATACTAGGGATATAAGTTTCAACATGAAGACTATAGCTAACACTGCTGTATGATATATAGGTAAGTTGTTAAGAGAATAAATCCTGAGTGTTCTCATCACAAGGAGGTTATTTTTTTCTTCCTTTTTAAATTTTAATTGTACCAATATGAGAAAATAGATGTTTTCTGAGCCTATCTTGATAATCAATTCACAACATATATAAATCAAACCTGTATGCCTTAAAAATGCTGTATGCCTTAAAGTTACACTGTGATACATGTCAATTATTACTCAGCAAAACTGGNATTCAGTCATAAAACAAGGAAGTCCTACCATTTGTGACAACATGGATAGACCTCAAAGGCACTGAGCTAAGTGAAATAAGTCACAGAGAAAGACATATACTCTATGATTTACTTGCATGGGGAATTAAACAAACAAACACATGCATAGAGAAAGAGATCAGGCTTGTGGTTACCAGAGGTGGAATGTAGTAGGAGACAAAATTGGAGGAAGGCGGTCAAAACATCCACTTACAAAATAAATGATAAATACTAGGGATATAAGTTTCAACATGAAGACTATAGCTAACACTGCTGTATGATATATAGGTAAGTTGTTAAGAGAATAAATCCTGAGTGTTCTCATCACAAGGAGGTTATTTTTTTCTTCCTTTTTAAATTTTAATTGTACCAATATGAGAAAATAGATGTTTTCTGAGCCTATCTTGATAATCAATTCACAACATATATAAATCAAACCTGTATGCCTTAAAAATGCTGTATGCCTTAAAGTTACACTGTGATACATGTAAATTATTACTCAGCAAAACTGGAAGAAGATCAAAATAAAACAAGGTGGGAGAACTAAATGTGGGAAAAGGACCACTGTGAACTCAGGAGAAATATGGTATCTGGAAGGGAGATAATCTACACATCTCTCAGATGACAGCATGCTTCCTTTGTTATGATGCTTTAGGCACTGGAAATGGAACTGAGTGTCTAAGTCACCTGGGACAGTTTACCATATCTTAGAGATCACGGCTGTTTAAAGAAGATTCTTTGAGTGAATTTTAATTCTTTGTAGCTACATTTCCTTCACCAAGGAACAGAATTAATAAGACCAGATTTGCATTTTGTCAGGGCTTCCTGATTACTACGTTACTTTGCACTGTTTTCTAATCACGTGAGTTTTCTGGGACCTATGTTCAAACAGAGACTATTAAATATTGAGAAAAGAATGTAGAAAGCTAGAAAGCTTACTCTGAAAAAATATTCTTTTCTAAACATAGACCTCCCTCATTATCCATTATAGCGATGACTTACTAGTCAGATCTATGAGATTGCAATAGGACTTGAAGCCATTTATCCTAGGATCTGAAATGTACATCCATACACCCCAAGACCTGAGTATAACCATGAGAATTAATTTCATCATACAAGGAAATATTAGTGATTGTATCACAATGTTTTTCAGAGCAGTCTCTGAAATACTGCTGTTTAAAAACACTCATGTTTTCATGAATCTAAATGTCCATCAACAGATGAATAAAAATGTTGTGTTACATATATACAATGAAATATTACTCAGCCATAAAGAGGAAAAAATTTGAGTCAGTTCTACTGAGGTGAATGAACCTAGAACCTGTTATACAGTGTGAAGCAAGTCAGAAAGAGAAAAGCAAATATTGTATAAAAATAGTAGTGATGAACCTCTTCATAGGGCAGCAATAAAGATGCAAACTTGGAGTACAGACTTGTGGACAAAGTGGGGTAAGGAAAGGGTGGGACGAATTGAGAGAGTAGCAATGGAAACATATATATTACTGTATGTAAAATCAGAGAAGGCAATGGCATCCCACTCCAGTACTTTTGCCTGGAAAATCCCATGGATGGAGGATCCTGGTAGGCTGCAGTCCATGGGGTCGCTAGAGTCAGATACGACGGAGCAACTTCACTTTCAATTTTCACTTTCATGCATTGGAGAAGGAAATGGCAGCCCACTCCAGTGTTCTTGCCTGGAGAATCCCGGGGACAGGGGAGCCTGGTGGGCTGCCATCTATGGGGTCGCACAGAGTCGGACACAACTGAAGCGACTTAGCAGCAGCAGTAGCAGTAGCAGCAGCAGCAGTATGTAAAATAGATAGCCAGTGGGAATTTGCTGTATGATGCAGGTGCTCAACCCAGTGCTCTGTGACAGTCCAGAGAAGTGGGATAGGATGGGAGAAAGGAGGGGGGTTTAAGGCAGGGGGATATATGTATACCTATGGCTGATTCATGTTGATGTACAGCAGAAACCCATACAACATTGCAAAGTTGATATTAATAAAAGGGAAACAAAGACAAAGAATGATGGAGTTGTATGAAATAAAGTTATTACATGCTTTAGTTAGAATTCTATTTGAAACCACATCTACAAATTGGAATCATATTTAATGATGAAACTTGTTGACATAAAGCCTTTTGTTATGGAAAAATGACTTTGAGATCTCTTTCTCTTTATAAAGAAAAGGGGCACATTTAGGGAATTCAACTATTCAGCTATTCTAGTTCTATATCTTATAATTAATTTGTCAAAATTCTGACAAATTTATAATTTCTGACTATATGTAATTAAGGAAAAATCTTTAAGTACTTTTTGGTAAAATACAAACTATATTTTGGTAAAATAATATTTATCTCCTAAAGGCAGACTCTGCATGTTAGCTATGGGAAGGGTTTGTTAGAATATTTATTAGAGAAAGTTGTATCCACTAAAAATCAAATTATGGTTTTCATAAGTCATTGAAAATAGTAGGAGGGTTATCCTCCAATTAAAAATTAATACAACTTTGTTAATGTTTTGATGAAAATCAGAACATATATTAAGAAAAATAGTAATATAATTTCCAAATTATGTTTAAAAGATTCAAAACTTGCAACAGCATCAGTATTCTGGACCTTGTTCTGGGACCCCATGATCTCACATGGCATACATCTGCCAGCGAGTCTTTGGGGGAAATATTCTGTCATCACTGCAGCAAAATCATACATTTATGCTGACCTGCCTTAAGTTCTCAGAAAAAAATAATAATAAGTAGGTATGGGTTGAAAGATGGCCCCTGAATTGATGAAGTAGCTTCCCAGAATTATCCTCCTGTATTAGGGTGCAGGTGGTAGACCTAGGGAACAAGGGCATTTCTCTAAGAATTTTCAAGGTACAGCACATGCTCAGAGCCCACAGCTCTTGATTGCCCTTATCCTTATCAAGATCTTGTAAAAAGAGTTTCAACTATTAATAAGTTCATATGTTACAAAAGCCAGCAGCTGATTTCTTGCTCATCCTATTATGTTGGCAGACCAAGAACAACTTGCTATTTGCTGGCAGACATCAAAACAAAGCAAAAAGCAAAAAAAAGAAGGGGGGGGTGCATTTTTGATTAAGGTAGATTTTTAAGTCCTCTAACTAGAGACGGTCAAAAGAAACATAAGCCATAGCTCTGATGAAGGTGATGCTTTGAGCAATCCTTGTCTTAGGAAAAACAAACTGCAAAATCATTTAAAATAAGATTTTTGTAATACTTTGCACATTGTACAAAGCACAGCTCTTTGAAAAATTGCCACATAAATAAAATTAAAGGATTAAATATGTTGTTAGTGGTATAAATACATATATGGATCATTTTTATAGCAGCATTTAGTGTAACCTGAGAGAATGTACTCAGCAGCTCATGCTGAGGTTAATGAGTCTGGGGAAGAATGGGTGGGTAAATCTGGGAAACAAGAAAATAAAGATAAGGTTTTCTGAAATAAAAAGATTGCATATTAACAGCGAAGCCTAATTTTAGAGTTAAAATAACAAATGTCTAGGGAATTAAAATGCAAATGGTCAAACTATTTGCATAATCAAATTGTTTGAGCAATTCAGTACTGACATAGGCTTTAATATTACCTTCCAAGTACAGCCTAAAAATGAGGACAGAAAATAAAATTAACTTTTTCTGAAACATAGACCCAGAGGAAGAAGTAAGTATGTAGGTATTCAACAAGCTCAGTTACAAGGGGATTATGAGCTCATAATACTTACTGAAATAGGGTGATGAAATTGTATCACTCTGGAAAACATCACCTTTCCACTTGCTCCTTAGACTAGGGAGTCATTGACAGTAAGCCCCCACCCCCATCCCAGAGTTCCTTTCACATATCACAGTGGAAGGTATTTTAAAACTTCTTGAGTTGTCAGGAAACTATCATTAAACCCCTGTAGATTTATTAGTAAGCAAATTATACTCATGCTATTAAATTGCCCGAGTTCTTAGGTCTCTTTCTGTTCCCTAGAGATTCAAGAAATATCTCCCTAGAGATTCAAGGGAAAGAGAGCTCGTGACTATTTTTGGTGGGTATAGAAGAAGGCAAATAGCATAAGCAATAATTTTATTTCAAATCAATCACTAAAATGACTCAAATTTAAAGATGAGAGAGAAATAATTTCTCTTAAGTACTGGTTAATTACAAAAAACTGATTGAACACTTATTCATCTAGAGTTACAAAATAATTTGGCTAACGTTGCCATTGCATTTATACTTGAATTCTGTTGTATTTGAAAACAGGGAGAATAAGAAAGTACTGAATCTTTAAATTAGCAAGCCTTAATCCTGACCCAATACTCAACATTTAGGAAAGGAGCAGTAACCCCACAAGAGACTGACCCAGACTTGCCTGTGAGTGTCCAGGAGTCTCCGGCAGAGGTGAGGGTCAGCGGTGGCCTCCTGCAGGGTCAGGGGCACTGGATGCTGCATGAGACCTTTTGAAAGAGATTATCTTCATTATCTTCATTACCTCCAGGATAGTTTGGCCTCAGGTCAAACAACAGGGAGGGAACACAGCCCCTCCCATCAACAGAAAATTGGATAAAAGATTTACTGAGCATGGCCCCGCCCATCAGATAAACCTCTTATCCTTATCCATCAGAAGGGAGACAGAATGAAAAACATAATAACAGAAAACTAACCAATCTGATCGCGTGGACCACAGCCTCCTCTAGCTCAATGAAACCATGAGCCATGTTATGTAGGGCAACCCAAGGTGGATGGAGAGTTCTGACAATACATGGTCCACAGGAGAAGGGAGTGACAAACCACTTCAGCATTCTTGCCTTGAGAACCCCATGAACAGTATGAAAAGGCAAAAAGATGGGACACTGAAAGGTGATCTCCCCAGGTTGGTAGGTGCCCAATATGCTACTGTAGATCAGTGGGGAAATAACTCCAGAAAGAATGAAGAGAGGGAGCCAAAGCAAAAAACACCCAGTTGTGGATGTGACCGGTGATGGAAGTAAAGCCCGATGCAGTAAAGAGCAATATTTTATAGGAACCTTGAATCTTAGGTCCATGAATCAAGGCAAATTAGAACTTGTCGGATAGGAGATGGCAAACATGAACATCGACAGTTCAGGAATCAGTGAACTAAAATGGACTGGATGGGTGAATTTAACTCAGATAATCAATATGTCTATTACTGTGGGCAAGAATCCCTTAGAAGAAATGGAGTAACCATTATAGTCAACAAAAGAGCCCAAAATTCAGTACTTGGATGCAGTCTCAAAAGCAATAGAATGATCTCTGTTTGTTTCCCAGGAAAGCCATTCAGTATTACAGTAATCCAAGTCTATGCCCCAACCAGTAATGCTGAAGAAGCTGAAGTTGAACTATTCTATGAAGACTTACAAGGCCTTCTAGAATTAACACCCCAAAAAGATGCCCTTTTCATTATAGGGGACTGGAACGCAAAAATAGGAAGTCAAGAGATAATTGGAATAACAGGAAAATTTGGCTTTGGAGTACAAAATGAACCAAGGCAAAGGCTAATAGAGTTTTGCCATGAGAACACACTGGTCATAGCAAACACCCTCTTCCAACAGCACAAGAGACGACTCTACACATGGACATCACCAGATATTCAATACTGGATTCAGATTGGTTATATTATTTGCAGCCAAAGATGGGGAAGCTCTAAACAGGCAGCAAAAACAACACCGGAGCTGACTGTGGCTCAGATTATGAACTCCTTATTGCCAAATTCAGACTTAAATTGAAGAAAGTAAGGAAATCCACTAGACATTCAGGTATGACCTAAATCAAATCACTTACAATTATACAGTGACAAACAGATTCAAGCGATTCAATCTGATACATAGGTTGCCTGAAAAACTATGGTCGGAGGTTAGTGACATTGTAAAGGAGGCGATGATCAAGAGCATCCCCAAGGAAAAGAAATGCAAAAAGGCAAAATCATTGTCTGAGGAGGCCTTACAAATAGCTAAAAAAAGAAGAGAAGAAAAAGGCGAAGGAGAAAAGAAAAGATACACCTATTTGAATGCAGAGTTCTGAAGAAGAGCAATGAGACATAAGAAAGCCTTCCTCAGAATTCAATGCAGAGAAATAGAGGGAAAAAATAGAATGGGAAAGTCTAGAGATCTCTTCAAGATAATTAAAGATACCAAGGGAACATTTCACCAAAGATGGGCTCAATAAAGGACAGAAATGGTATGGACCTAACCAAAGCAGAAGATATTAAGAAGAGGTGGCAAGAATACACAGAAGAGCTATACAAAAAAGATCCTCATGACCCAGATAATCCCGGTGGTGTGATCACTCATCTAGAGCCAGACATCCTGGAATGCAAAGTTAAATGGGCCTTAGGAAGCATCATTATGAACAAAGCTAGTGGAGGTGATGGAATTCCAGTTGAACTATTTCAAATCCTGAAAGATGATACTGTGAAAGTGCTTCACTCATTATGCCAGCAAATTTGGAAAACTCAGCAGTGGCCACAGGACTGGAAAATGTCAGTTTTATTCCAATCCCAAAGAAAGACAATGTCAAAGAATGCTCAAACTACCACACAATTGCACTCATCTCACACACTAGCAAAGTAATGCTCAAAATTCTCCAAGCCATTCTTCAACAGTGTGTGAACCGTGAACTTCCAGATGTTCAAGCTGGATTTAGAAAAGGCAGAGGAACCAGAGATCAAATTACCAATACCCACTGTATCATCAAAAAAGCAAGAGAGTTCCAGAAAAACATCTACTTCTGCTTTATTGACTATGCCAAAGCCTTTGATGATGTGGATCATAAGAAACTGTGGAAAATTCTTAAAGAGATGGAAATACCAGACCACCTGACATGCCTCTGAGAAATCTGTATGCAAATCAAGAAACAACAGTTAGAACTGGACATGGAACAACAGACTGGCTCCAAATAGGAAAGGAGTACATCAAAGCTGCATATTGTCACCCTGCTTATTTAACTTATACGTAGAGTACATCATGCGAAATGCTGTGCTTGTTAAAGCACAAGCTGGAATCAAAATTGCTGGGAGAAGTATTAATAACTTCAGATATTCAGATCACACCACTCTTATGGCAGAAAGTGAAGAACTAAAGAGTCTCTTGATGAAATTGAAAGAGGAGAGTGAAAAAGTTGGCTTAAAACTCAACATTCAGAAAACTAAGACCATGGCATCCGGTCCCATCACTTCATGACAAATAGATGGGGAAACAATGGAAACAGTGAGCGACTTTATTGTTTTGGACTCCAAAATCACTGCAGATGGTGACTGTGGCCATGAAACTAAAAGATACTTACTCCTTGGAAGAAGAGCTATGACCAACCTAGACAGCATAAAAAGCAGACATTACCTTGCCAACAAAGGTCCATCTAGTCAAATCTAAGGTTTTTCCAGTAGTCATGTATGGATGTGAGAGTTGGACTATAAAGGAAGCTACGTGCCAAAGAATTGATGCTTTTGAACTGTGGTGTCGAAGAAGACTCTTGAGAGTCCCTTGGACAGCAAGGAGATCTAACCTGTCCATCCTAAAGGGAATCAGTCCTGAATATTCATTGGAAGGATTGATGCTGAAGCTGAAACTCCAATACTTTGGCTATCTGATGCAAAGAACTGACTCATTTGAAAAGACCCTGATGCTGGGAAAGATTGAAGGCAGGAGGAGAAGGGGACGACATTGGATGAGATGGTTGGATGGCATCACTGACTCAATGTGACATAGTTTGAATAAGCTCAGGGAATTGGTGATGGACAGGGAAGCCTGATATGCTGCAGTCCATGGAGTCACAAAGAGCTGGATGTGACTGAGCGAATGAACTCAGCTGAATCCTGACCCAACACTCAACACTTTGTTCAATATTTGACATACAAAAAACCTCATAAGGCATACAGAGTTGCTGTCTTGAACATTTGTACACATAATTACCTAATCTTTCATATCAATTACAATGAAAATTGCCCAAATAAGCAAACTATATTTTCTAAACATGGCCCATATTGTTGAAATAATAAATACAGCATAATCATAGTCTGAATAGATCAATATTGAGAGGAGATAGATTTTTGTTTGTATCTTAAAAAAAAGTAATAGGAATTTTCAAGACAGGGTGAATGATGTGCTTGCAGTAAGATCAAATACTAATAACTAGGAAATCTAAATAAACTTTATTTGTTCCTTTCACAAGAAAACACTGCAGTATTCTTTTATATATTTAACTAACAGTTATGTGGCACTATTTTTTTGCTGTTTAATTAGCATAATTCATTATATCCTCATCCAGTGGTACAACCAAAAAGGGCCAGACATTAGATCTCTATAGATTTGGATTCAATTCCACACTCTACCATTCATAAGCTCTTTGACTATGGACAAACTAGATTTCCTCTGATATCAGTTCCCACCCTTCAATCTCTTCTCCCACTTTCTTTTGGGATTCAAACTGCATTATAACTCACCATCAGGGCTTGTATTTCCAGTCCTTATCATTCACAAATTATTTTATTTATACCAAGTCTCAATCCTACTTGATGAAAATTAATTAATAAAATTCTTAAGTTACCAAGTAAGGGGAAATGTCCAAAAACTTCAAAAGAAATATTTCTTTCAGAGAATCTGCAATATGGTAAAAATTACTACTATGAACTATGTTAACAACAAAAAGGAAAATCTTGGTCAGAGTGTTATAGTCTCTTTTTTAAAAATGTGAATAGTCTATGTTCCAAAAGTCAGTATTTTGTGATTGAAAGAAAATTTCAGCTGGTAAAGTTTTTTTTTTTCCTTACCCAGAAGAATGAAACAATGAGACTTGGTTTTAAAAAGCTAGGAAAAATTCCACACAAGGTACAGATTCTCTTAATGGCAGGACTCACATGAGATNGGAGACAGAGGATAAGATGGTTGCAAGGCATCACTGACTCAGTGGACATGAACTTGAGCAAACCCTGTGACATAGTGGAGGACAGGGAAGTCCACCATGCTGTAGTCCATGGAGATACAAAGAGTTGGACATGACTTAGCAACTGAAAAACAACAACAAAGTGGCAGGAAAGACTGGTAACACTGAAAGAGAGTTTTCTCTCAGCATTAAGCAGCACACTGCTATTCTGGTATGATAGACTAGGGCTTTTATTAAGTTGATAGAAGTGATTGAAGTGAATCTGCATCTCTGAGCCTGCATAGTCCCNCTGGTAACACTGAAAGAGAGTTTTCTCTCAGCATTAAGCAGCACACTGCTATTCTGGTATGATAGACTAGGGCTTTTATTAAGTTGATAGAAGTGATTGAAGTGAATCTGCATCTCTGAGCCTGCATAGTCCCATTGACTACAAGTCACTATGGAGGTCCAAAGGGTATTCTGTAAGGTGGGATCTCAGTCCTTAAATCACAGCACACTCCAATGCAAATCCAAACATATGCTGTATTAGCTGCTGCCAAAAGAGTATTCCTCCAACAAAAGTTTACCTTACTAATATCTTTTTTTTTTTAACCTGAAAACTTTGTATCCATGATTTAGGACTATTTACAGTCAATCTTACTCTACCTGTACAGCCATAAAGAAACTCTCTCTCAGGGGGGAATGTCTGTTTCCACATGCTACTACTTTTTTTTAGCTCTTTTCAAATATTTTTTACAGATTTTCAGAATCCTACAATTTCTAGCTATTCTAATTCAACTTTCAGGTCAAACATTTTACCACTATTTAATTTCCTCTCTCTCTCTTTTTTTTTTTTATTTTCTTCTGTTAGTAGTTTATTCCAATTTATTTCCAATTGATGACATTTTGGCTGAACATCTCTGTGACAACCTAGAGGGGTGAAATGGGAGGGTGAGAAGAAGGGGATATATGCATACATATGGCTGATTCATGATGTAGTACAGCAGAAACTAATGCAATGTTGCAAAGCAATTACATCCCAACAACAACAAAAAGAATGAGTTTCCTAAGTCCCTAAAGAGACAGTACAGAAATCACAGGCCAATTTATGGACAGACTAATTAATTTCCCACTCCATCTCCTGAAACTTCCTTTCACCATTGATTATATACAAGAATGAGGTTTTGTTGAAACAGAATTTTTCCACTGCTGCAGTGTCAATGCCAGGACAAATGTCACATTTCTGAGTGGAGATATACCCAAAGAGGTGTGAATGAATGGGCTTCCTACAACTATATCATTTTATTTGATTTCCTTAAAATTTTTGGAGTATACATGTGTGTGTGTATTTATAAAGTACTTGTTGACCCACTGAAATTTATCACAGTAATATTATGACTACAGGAGGTTTTAGGCAAAAGAAATGATGTTCAAAAGAAATGATTTCCTTTTGGGAAATGATGTTCACAGCTGCTGCCAGAGCCCTAATTGGGGTAAACAGGAAATACACTCATTTTATCTGTGTGTGTTAGGGGAAGCACACTGACTGAAACCACCCACCCTGGCCAAGCATCGTAGTCACCATTTGCATGAGTTGTTTTATGACAGAAGGTCCTGGTAAGGAACATGGAACTAATAAGCCACCACCAACTGGAAGAGCTCAGGACAGGGCAAAAGGAAACACCACATCTCTGACCACCTCCCAGAATCCTTCTCTCTGGCATCCATTTTGGCTGAACGAGGCGTGCACCACCAGAACTCTGAGTCAGAATGATTGGCTAAAGACAACCTGGAAACTAATCCCATTCCTGTAAAACCTGAGACTGTGAGGTACATGGCAGAGCAGTTGTCCTGGGTTCCCATACCTTCCTGCTCTCCACCCAGGTGTCCTTTCCGGTAAAATCTCTTGCTTTGTCAGCACGTGTCTCCTCAGACAATTCATTCTGAGGGTTAGGCAAGAGCCCAGTTTCGGGCCCTGGAAGGGATCCCCCTTCCTGCAACATATGGATGATTGGTCTGTGGTTGTAATATCATACAGATGAAACAAGGAGAAGAAGCATAAAGAAAAGTACTGGCATTGGGGGAAATAAACCAGATTTCTTCAACACTTTATTTCCAAGACAATGCCCTGTAGGTGATTTCCTAATCTTAAAATGAAAACTTAAATATTCTGTTTTAGCAAATAGGCCACATTTGGCTACTAGATAGTCAAAATGTTAACTTCGTAGAACCCAAATTCACAGAAGGGAAGTTATGAAATGGAAAAACTCAATGGGAAATGGAAATGCTTAACAGATATTAAGTACTATTTTGGGTACTCTTTTGCCTTGTAATTCTAAGCAAATTCCTTAGCTTTTCTGTGTTTTGTCATGTAATTTGCTTCCATATGTCTGTGATCATTTACATAATACAGGAAAATTACAGAAGCAAATAAGTTTTACTTTGTTCCTAATATCTCCTAGATTTATATTTGAATGACTTGGAAATAATTCTTCCATTTCCATCTGGATATTTTGTTATTGCAGATTTGACTTCTATGAATTTGATGCCTATGAATCCACTCTCACCATAAGCCCAACAGCCTGAACTCATATTATCCATTAACAATATAGAATCATCACACTTATCCTGAGTCTTCACCCTGAGACCTCACATTTAGCACTAGGGTGCTAACTTATACAGCAAAGTTCTCTGAGAGTTTATAATGGACCCTATTTACTTAATATAAAAGAAGCAAGCAAAGGGTGCTTCTTATAACTAAAAGAAAGCATTTTTTACCTTGCAGATATTCACTGGGAAAATACTAAAGTCAGTTTTTACCAAAAAAATAATTCTAAATAACAAAATTGAATCTATTCCAAAAGGAATAGATTACCAATGACTGTAAATATTATTGAGAGGCCATTTACCTCACATTTGTCATCTCTAACCTTATTTAATCTCTATTATTCTTAGCCACTCAGTCGTGTCCAACTCTTTATGGCTCCACGGACAGTAGCCCACCAAGCTCCTCTGCCCACCAAGCTCCTCTTCCCATGGAATTTCCNTTGAGAGGCCATTTACCTCACATTTGTCATCTCTAACCTTATTTAATCTCTATTATTCTTAGCCACTCAGTCATGTCCAACTCTTTGTGGCTCCACGGACAGTAGCCCACCAAGCTCCTCTGCCCACCAAGCTCCTCTGTCCATGGAATTTCCCAGGCAGGAATACTGTAGTGGGTTGCCATTTCCCTCTCCATTAACCTCTGCTACAATCTTGTAAAATTAGGATTATTTACCCTATATGATACAAATGAAAAATCCTAGACTCCAAGATATAACTGGTAAGAGGATAAACCAGTTCCAAGCACAGATATGGGTGATACCATCTCCTGTATCTGCTTTGTAGCATCATTCATGCCCAGTAAAGGTGGCCAAACACTCAAAATGCTCTAGGAGGATTTCTGGTTGATGTAAGAAGTTGGATTTAGGGTATTTCTAAATAACGATGATTTCCAAATTTGGCTGTCATCAGTAACATCTAGAGAACTTTTTAATAACAGAAATGCCTAGACCCCACACTTCAAGTTTCAACTACAAGAAATCTAATGAGTTCCTGGAAATCTGTATCTTACAAGTCTGATACAAAACCAAGTTGTGGTAATACGGCTCTTAGTAACTTCCAGCCCCAAAAACTTTGGCCGCCAAAAAAATTTTTTGAAGTGGCAATAATCAATCTGACTATAAAACAGCTATTAAAAAAAATAAATATTTGCAACTGTTTAAAGTAGCCTGCTAAAGATTCCAAAGTGTTTCATTCTAATATTTTCCACTTGCTCTATTCTCTACAAAGTCTTGAATGCCTAAATCTACTCAACTATCTTGTAAATGCTTTGGCTATGAGATAGGTTCAAGGAAAAGGTACAAGTGACAAAAAAAAAAAAAAATCTTTCTTCCTTTTCAAAAAGAAAATCAAAGAACACTCCTTAGTTGTAGAGAACTAACATATATCTAGGACACCATACTATGATTTTACTGATGCTGACTCTACCCTCTCTGAAAAAACACTGTCATCATAAATAAAGGAGCTTCAAGAGGAAGCCATTCATATCGTCTCATTTTTATTTGACATCTCATGACGTCATCTGCAGACTGTGTGATCTGAATTCATCCTACATATCCCCTGCAATTCTAAATAAAGCCCAAAGATGGATAAAATGCAAATGCACTAAAGATCTTCTAAAGTAGACACCTTTAAACAGAAGAAAGGCACTTCACATCCAGAGAGTAGAGCATGGGGTCAAACTCAAAAGCCCATTGTGCCTATCCATGTTCCCTTCACTCTTTACATATTAGTTTTCCACATAGTTAAGATATATGTAAGACAGGAGAACACCAAAGTATTATTCCAAAATTTCTCTTAGGTGTCTTTATTCTCTTTCTCCCACCCCAAGACTTTCTTTATTGCCCCTTTCACATCTTTGTTCCTTAAAGTATAGATGAGAGGGTTGACACTGGGGGTGACAATGGTATAGAAGAGAGTGAGGAACTTCCCCTGATCTTGGGAGTAGCTGTTGGCTGGCTGCAGGTACATGTAAATGATGGTTCCATAGAAGAGAATGACCACTGTTAGGTGAGATGAGCAAGTGTTGAAAGCCTTCTTGCGCCCTGCTGCTGACTTGATCCTCAGCACAGCAGCAGTGATCATGCTGTAGGAGATGAGGATCAGAGAAAGGGGTACCAGGAGAAGAGCAACCCCCAGGACGAAGGCAAATGCTTCCACCAGCACTGTGTCTTCACAGGACATCGCAATAAGAGCGGGCATCTCACACAAAAAGTGGTCCACTTCGCGACGCCCACATCGGGACAGGTGCATTGTCTGGGGACACATAACAAAGGAGTTTAGAAAGCCACAGCACCAGGCCACAGTCACCAGTTGCCGGCAGAGATGTGAGTGCATGACCACGGTGTAATGCAGTGGCCTGCAGACAGCCACGTAGCGGTCGTAGGACATGACAGCTAGGAGAACACACTCAGTTGAGCCCAACACCATATAGATATAGAGTTGGGCCACACAGCCATGGTAGGTGATGGTCTTCTCTGGACCCCAAAGGTTCCACAGCAGCTGGGGAACAATGCTCGTTGTAAAGCAGAGGTCCAAGAAAGATAGGTTCCCAAGAAAGAAGTACATGGGTGTGTGGAGCCTGGAGTCCACGATAGACAAGAGAATGATGGCTGTGTTGCCCACTAGAGTCAGGATGTAGAAGATCAAGATAAAAGCAAAGAGAATTATTTCCAGTTGAGGCCGGTCAGAAAAGCCCACCAAGATGAATGCCTGATGGTAGCTGTCATTGTCCCTTCCCATAATCTTCACCAGTTGTTATGGAGACACAGAGAAAAGAATTAGGTAAGATAGCAGGTGAAGACTACCCAACACTCTCCAATTTCCACTTATGGGTCTGTGAATTTTGGAAGGTCATTTGCCCTTCCATTACTTTTTTAGCATACACTTATGGATATATTTCTTATGCAAAGCAGTGTGCTGGATACTGCTGAAGATTAAAGGGTGAATTGACTTGGGAGTTGTTCTCCCTAGTGAACAATATATGCAAATAATGACCAAAAAAAGGGAGAAAAGTGGAAATTCTCTCAAAGAAAACTTGTTTAAAAACTGAGTGTTTTGCAAGTTGTTTCCAATTGATCAGGGAAGAAGTTATAGAAGCGTGTATATTACAAGAAGGGTTTCCCAGTTGGCACAGTGGTAAAGAATTGGCCTGCCAATGCAGGAGACACGAGAGACACAGGGTTGATCCCTGGGTCAGGAACAAGCCCTGGAGTAGGAAGTAAAAACCACTCCAGTACCTGGAAAATTCCATGTACAGAGGAACCGAGCAGGCTGCCGTCCATAAAGTCACAAAGAGTCAAACAGGACTGAGCACACATACACATTGCAAGAAACTGTTTTACCTGAGAGGTCCTCGTTTTTGGCTGTTTTTCAAATATCAAGTAAGAATTTTACATGTGGTAGATTGAGCAATATGTTTCAAGGAGAGAAAGTAGTACATAGAAAGGCCCAAAGGTCTAAATTCATGGATGATGTTCAGGATACCCATGAATGTACATGTCAGGCAACTTCTTAATGACATGGAATTTTATTGAGATTAAACACAATACCTTTGACTCTAAAAGGAGTTGAGAGAGATTAGATTTTGCCTCAAGTCTGCAAATGTGTGGCCTAATATCTGATTTCTTTCTCTGTATCTTGGCTTTTCTTTGTGCAAGAGAGAGGCTAGATCTTTTCTACATCTCCATCCAGATGCCACATGTTTTCATGATTCATGACATCAGGTATAGTCCATGAACATTTTTAACTTCTCATGGTTTCTACAGTCAATCCCAAGGGATTTGTTGGGGCTCTGCCTTATAGGAGAGCACTAGCATTCACCCAAGCTTGTATCAACTGTGGTAATAGAAAATGGCATCATTGCAACACACAAGAAAGAAGCAGTAAGAATTAGAGTTCAAAACCTTTTTGAAAGGTGAGTGGCTCCATGAGGTTGTTGTCACCACTGTTTTGAGCCTGATAGTGAAAAAGTTATGAACTCTCTCCAGTTGAAGCTGCAGGTAGAAATTCTGTAAGTTCCCATTCAGTTCAGGCATAAGATTGAATCTAAGTTCCTATTCCCATAAAGGCACAAGAAGCTCAGAAAAATCCCATGAAGAGATTAAAGGATGCAGGGAATGATCAGAAATAACCAGCCAAGTACCAAAGACTTTACTAGGTCAATTGAGTATTCAAAAGGGAGACTTTCCTACACACACACTCTGCTGGCATTGGTTGTGAAAAACAGCTTGCACTGTTTTTCCCACAGACCTGTCACAGCTCTCACTCAAGTTTAAGAGAATCAATAAACAGATCCTGTGAGTGACAATTACAATGTACACAAATTGCTTAGCTATGTATATCACTTAGGACATGATTCCTTAGCCAAATTGCAAACATCACATTTATTTATAATTTACCTATTTTAAAGGACAGTTTATGAATGTGTTATTCTTTCATTCCAAGATGCCCTAATGCTCAGGCCTCTGTCCCGTACCAGAGACTCACCCTGTTTCGCCTAACAAGCATTTCAAGTATAATGTAATTGATTTTTCATGCTTTTCTTTTTTTAACTCATCCTTAGTTCAGAATCATGAAATTGCAAGGAATAAAACTGTTGCAAATGGAAAGTGAAAAGATTTAAGCTGTTCAAACACCAGTAATAGTTTAATTAGCATTGTTGTTCAGTTGCTCAGCTGTTTCCAACTCTGTGCAATACCATGGACTGCAGCATGCCAAGGTCCCCTGTCCCTCACTATCTCCCAGAGTTTGCTCAAACTCATGTCCATTGAGTTGATGGTGCCAACCAACCATCTCATTCTCTGTTTCCCTCTTCTCCTGCTTCCCTCATCTTTCCTAGCATCAGGAAACTAAAAACTTGTACTTTACTTGTACTAAAACTATAAACTTGTACTAATTTTGAAAACTTTGGCCAAAAAACCTGGACAGATGCACTGGACTTGATTCTCTGACTAAAGATTATACCCAAACTTCTACCACCAAATCATAAAGGAAGACTACCTGAATGGGATTTAACAATACCAAGTAGTGGAGCTATCTTTGTCTACTTCAGGTGTAAACATATCCTATCCTAAACAATCATCNGCATCAGGAAACTAAAAACTTGTACTTTACTTGTACTAAAACTATAAACTTGTACTAATTTTGAAAACTTTGGCCAAAAATTCTGGACAGATGCACTGGACTTGATTCTCTGACTAAAGATTATACCCAAACTTCTACCACCAACTCAAAAAGGAAGACTACCTGAATGGGATTTAACAATACCAAGTAGTGGAGCTATCTTTGTCTGCTTCAGGTGTAAACATATCCTAAAACAATCATCACTCTTTTCACAATTACAATACATTACATGTTTTGAAAAGCTTTTACACCCACACTTGCACACCATCCTCACAACAACTCTGTAATGTGGACAAGCCAAGCATTAGGATCTCCATTTCAGAGATGAACAATCTCAATGACAGAAGGGTCTAAAGAATAGCCAACACTTGCAATTTTGTATCATAGCAGGAACCATAAAGCCGCATGTGTGTGAAGTTGCTCAGTAGTGCTGACTCTGCAGCCCTGTGGATTGCAGCCCACCAAGCTCCTCTGTCCATGGGATTCTTCAGGCAAGAATACTGGAGTGAGTTCCCATGCCTTCCTCCAGGAGATCTTCCTGACCCAGGTATCAAACCCATCTCTTACATTTCCTGCATTGGTAAGGCCATTCTTTACCATTAGCTCCACCTGGTAAGTCCATAATCCTACTTATTAGCACAAAGTTTCATTTGCTCTACTTCCTCCCCTATTCCTATCTAGTTACAATGGTTTAAAGATGATGATCTTTTATTACTACTCCCCCATAAATCTGCACATACAGACCTAACTATTATATTCTGAATACTTGCTGGAGTGAAATTTGTGACCATTCTCAACATTACCAGAGAAAAAGGTTTGCAATGCTTGATTTGTCACAGTGGTGACAAAACAGAACAGCAGCAGACGTTTTCTGCTCAAATTGGCTATTATTTCAAGAGGAGATTAANAAAGATGATGATCTTTTATTACTACTCCCCCATAAATCTGCACATACAGACCTAACTATTATATTCTGAATACTTGCTGGGGTGAAATTTGTGACCATTCTCAACATTACCAGAGAAGGTTTGCAATGCTTGATTTGCCACTGTGACAAAACAGAACAGCAGCAGAGGTTTTCTGCTCAAATTGGCTATTATTTCAAGAGGAGATTAAAAAGGATAATTTGATATGTGTAAATCTAAGATGACAGGAGGCCCTTGGATTGTCCTAGCTATGAATGAGGAAGCAAGTAGAATGTAATTTATCCTAATCTACCTGTCTTGGATCCACTTTGTTAAAATGTGATGCATTCTGTTGTTTTTTAATTGGACACAGTTGCTGTGTTCCAAGATGAAATTAAAGTGTGAGTTGGCTTTGAGAACTTTCTTACTCTGTCACCCTAACAGATAAAAACCCTACTAGAACCATCACAAACATAATCATAAGTCCTTCAAATGATCAAAGGTACAGAAATAAGATTCATCGCTACAGCAAAGCACATATCAAAATCTTCACTGTTGTTCCTCCCAGAAAGTAGAAGACCTAACAGTATGTCAATCCTCCTTACTTTGATTCCAGAGAGTTTTCTCAGAGATAAGGCAGAAATTCTGGTTCCTTTTAGTTTCTGGATCTTCTGAAGGAAGGAAACTCCAACAAAAATTGATGGGGGATTGAGCACAAAAATAATTTATGGCCCATTAATGCCTTAAAGTGAAACTTTAAGTATCACAGCTTGAAAAAGAAATAGTTAACTGTAGGCAAAAGTTATCAGGAATGGCCACAGATGGTATCTCTTCTTAGCTAAATGGATGAGGTGGCATGGTGCCACATTCTGTATGTTTTATCTTACTCCTATATAAACAGGCACCCTAGGATTAAGGAGATAGTAGATGTTCCCCAGGGATGAAGTGAAGCACACATCACTAAGAGTTTTAATACATATGATGTTATTGCATTTGTGCATAATAAGGGGATAGGAGGACAACTTCAATATCATGTCACCTTGGGGAACTGAAATAATCTAGGGGCCTGAAGATAGATATCAGTTTGTTTACAGAGATAAGACCTTAGGGACTGATGCTCTCATCTAGAGATCAGCTCAGGTCCCCACACGTGAAGGCAGAACTCACAAGGGAGGTATCAAGGGAAATTCCAAAGTATGGAAGTCAGATTTTCTTGAAGAGAGAATGAATACTGAGTTTTACATAAAAAATGAGTTAGATCAATTTATTTTGATCCTGGACTTACAAAATTAAAACCATGTAATTGTGGGGAGTCAAGCAACTCCAAATAGCTGAATCCACACCTTCTAACATGGGGGAAAATGGGGTAAGGGAGACCAGATATTATAGAACGTGCTTTGGTCCCCTGATATATTGAGAAATCAAGAGAAAAGTTACTTCTTCCTTCTGTTCCACCCAATGTGTCTTCATCTTGTATGGATAGTGCCAGAACTTGAGGCTGGTGTTCAGCCAGTCCAATCTAGTTCAAGTGACTAGATAGTGTCTCTGCCCCTCTGTTTTCCACATTTACTGTTCATATGACTTTCTAGGGGTCATACTAGTATGTGGAATACTGATATTCCCATCCCATGGTTGTGTTTGGTGGGTCTGCAAGAGGCAAGACAAGGCAGCCTTGACCCCTGAAAAGTCATATGAACAGTAAATGTGGAAAACAGAGGGGCAGAGACACTATCTAGTCATTTGACAGCATATTAAAAAGCAGAGACATTACATGGCCAACAAAGGTCTATATAGTCAAAGCTATGGCTTTCCATTCTTCATGCATGGATATTATAGCTGGATCATAAAGAAGCTGAGCACTAAAAAATTGATGCTTTTGAGCTGTGGTGTTGGAGAAGACTCTTGAGAGTCCCTTGGACTGCAAGGAGANGTCATAGTAAAAGTAAGAAAATTCCAAAAAAAATCTACTTCTGCTTCATTGACTATGCTAAACCTTTGACTCTGTGGATCACAACAAACTGGAAAATTCTTCAAGAGATGGGGATACCAGATCACCTTACCTGTCTCCTGAGAAACCTGTATGCAGGTCAAGAAGCAACAGTTAGAACTAGACATGGAACAAAAAACTGATTTAAAATTGGGAAAGGAGTACTTCAAGACAAAGGTGTCCACTCATAATTATCATTCAATAAGATTTGGAAGTCCTAGTCACAGCAGTCAGAGAACATAAAGAAATAAAAGGAGTCTATATTGGAAAAGAAGTAATAAAAGGAGTCTATATTGGAAAAGAAGTAAAACATTCACTGTTTGCAGAAGGCATGATGCTATACATTGAAAACCCTAAAGACACCACTAGAAAATTACTAGAGCTAGTAAATAAATTTAGTAAAGTCACAGGATATGAAACCAACACACAGAAATCTTTTCCTTTCCTATACACTAACAAGAAAAAATCAGAAGTAGAAATTAAGGAAATAATCCCATTCACCTTTGCAACAAAAAATTAAAGTATCTAGAAATAAATTCACCTACAGAGACAAAAGACCTGTATGTACAAAGGTATAAGATACTGATAAAAGAACTCAAAGACAATACAAACAAATGGAGAGATATATCATGTTCTTAGACTGGAAGAATCAATAGTGTGAAAACTACTATACTACCCAAAGCAATCTACAGATTCAATGCAATCTCTATCAAATTACCAGTGGCATTTTTCACAGAACTAGAACAAAAAATTTCACATTTTGTACAAAAACATGAAAGAACCCAAATGGCAAAACAAACTTGACAAAGAAAAACTGACCTGGAGGAATCAACCTGCCTAACATCAGACTATACTGCAAAGCTACAGTCAATAAGGCAGTATGGTACTGGCACAAAAACAGAAATATAGACCAGTGGAAATAGATAGAAAGCCCAAAAATAAACCTATTCACCTATGAGCACTTTATCTTTAACAAAGGAGGCAAGAATATATGATGGAGAAGAGATAGCCTCTTCAATAAGTGGTGCTGGGAAAACTGAACAGCTATGTGTAAAAGAATGAAATTGGAACACTTCTTAACACAATACACAAAGATAAACTCAAAATGGATTAAAGACCTAAATGTAAGGCCAGAAATTATAAAACTCTTAGAGGAAAATATAGGCAGAACACTCAATGACATAAATCAGAGCAAAGTCTTTTATGACCCACCTCCCAGAGTAACAGAAGTAAAAGCAAAAGTAAACAAGTGGTACCTAATTAAACTTAAAAGCTCTTGCACAGCAGAGAAAAGACAACCAGAAAAGAACAAGAACACCAAAAGAACAAGACAACCAAAAGAACAAGGTGAAAAGACAACCCTCAGAATGGGAGAAAATAATAACAAATGAAACAACTGGCAAAGGGTTAAGCCCCAAAGTATACAAGTAGCTAATACAACTCAATACCAAAAAAACAAACAACCCAATCAGAAAGTGGAAAAAGATCTAAGCAGACATTTTTCCAAAGAAGACATACTTAATGGCTACCAAATACATGAAAAAATGCTCAACATCACTCATTATTAGAGAAATGCAAATCAAAACTACAATGAAATATCACCTCACACCTGTCAGAATGGCCATCACCAAAAAGTCTACAAACAGTAAATGTTGGAGGGAATGTGGAGAAAAGGGAACACTCTTGCACTGTTGGTGGGAATGCAAATTGATACAGCCACTAAGACGTATGGAGATTCCTTATGAAAGTAGGAACAAAACCACCATATGACCTGGCAATCACACTCCTAGGCATATACACTGAGGAAACCAAAACTGAAAAAGACAAATGTACCCCAGTGTTCATTGCACCACTATTTAAAATAGCTAGAACATGGAAAGAAAAATCAAATCCCTTATGATTATACAGTGGAAGTGAGAAATAGATTTAAGGGCCTAGATCTGATAGATAGAATGCCTGATGAAATATGGAATGAGGTTCATGACATTGTACAGGAGACAGGGATCAAGACCATCCCCATGGAAAAGAAATGCAAAAAAGCAAAATGGCTGTCTGGGGAGGCCTTACAAATAGCTGTGAAAAGAAGAGAGACGAAAAGGAAAGGAGAAAAGGAAAGATATAAGCATCTGAATGCAGAGTTCCAAAGAAGACCAAGAAGAGATAAGAAAGCTTTCTTCAGTGATTAATGCAAAGAAATAGAGGAAAACAACAAAATGGGAAAGACTAGAGATCTCTTCAAGAAAATTAGAGATACCAAGGGAACATTTCATGCAAAGATGGGCTCGATAAAGGACAAAAATGGTATGGACCTAACAGAAGCAGAAGATATTAAGAAGAGGTGGCAAGAATACATGGAAGAACTGTACAAAAAAGATCTTCATGATCCAGATAATCACAATGGTGTGATCACTCATCTAGAGCCAGGTATCTTGGATTGTGAAGTCAAGTGGGCCTTAGAAAGCATCACTACGAACAAAGCTAGTGAAGGTGATGGAATTCCTGTTGAGCTGTTTCAAATCCTGAAAGATGATGCTGTGAAAGTGCTGCACTCAATATGCCAGCAAATTTGGAAAACTCAGCAGTGGCCACAGGACTGGAAAAGGTCAGTTTTCATTCCAATTCCAAAGAAAGGCAATGCCAAAGAATGCTCAAACTACCACACAATTGCACTCATCTCACATGCTAGTAAAGTAA